>JAJLUN010000344.1:0-10053 GCA_030564365.1 Blastobotrys arbuscula | reverse complement strand
TTTTTTTTTTTTTTTTTTTAAAAAAAAAACAAAAAAACTTTGATTCTTTTTAGAGTTGCCGGTGCGCCGCTCAAAGAATCATCGTTTTGGCGCACTGCAAACCCACTGCCTAGCCCAGTAAGCAGAATCTAGTAACATGTAGCCGCGCGCGGCGCGGCGCGGGTTTCTCAAATTTTTTTTTGTTTTTTGTTTTTAATTTTTCCCGTCGCGCAAAACGCCAAAAAAAGATTCCAACCGCACCACCCAACAGCGCAAAAATACCCTAATATTCAAGTCATTAATTCATTAATATATACATCTAAATAACTAATACAATAATAATAATAATAATATTTACAATTTGGATTGAATCTTAGCGTACTCTTTATCACCTTGGACTTTGGCATACTCCCGCATCATATTCTTCTGCCGTCGTCTTTCTTTACCAACTAGTTTGTACACTTTTTTTAATGAAGCTGTATCATCAGCTTTTTGCAACACATTGACTAGTTCCGATACATCGTACACATCCCACTTAAACAACTTGCTACTCGACTGTAACAAATCAATCGCCTCCTGGATCTCATCGTTCTTCACCAACAACTCGACCATTCTTCTGGCAAACAAATAATCCGAGTGCCGTTGTTGTTGTTTATCCATCTGACGGAATTCATTGGTTTTCCGCCAATTGCCACGTTCAGTCCACGCTTCGGTGCCAAATGCTAAAGATTGTTGCGATGGCGCTGCAGCAATGCATGCTTCTATTGCTGATTGGTATGTGAATCGATTTCGCGGAAGTTTGAAATTCTTGTCGCCGTTGTCCACAATCTCGTCATACTGTGGTAAGTACGTCTCGTCATAATATCGTTTTCGGAACTCACCCAAATGTTTCATTTTACTGGCAACCACTAGATAATTATCAATTAACAACTCGTTAATCATGTATGGATGGTTTTGTTTAAAAAAGTGGTACAAGGCACGGGACTCTGCCAAAACAAATTGTGGTCCTTTTAGTAATACTGTATCAACCATTGGTGGCGTGAAACTCTCATTAATTTCCGTCTTCACATCGGCATGGAAAATAAACGACGTTCGAATGTTTCTTCCCAATGAAGTTACCATCAATGGTGAAAATACTCCCGGCTCGTAATTACTATAAGCCTTTAGCAAAAAGTTAAATGTTTGTGAATCAGGGTACGTTGATGGATCTTGGCATAATTGTTTGAACATTGCTCGAGCAAAAGTTAATTCCCCCGTAGTGCTACACAGATACATCAGCATGTTGATTGTCTTTCGCATGATCGGGATTCGTTTTTCTTGCATTTCTAACACGAATTTCCACGCTTGGTAGTGATACCTTTTATCTCGTGAGCATGCATAGATTAATGAGTGGTATGTTTCGGCATTAGGCATCAACGGATTAACTGGTCGGTTCATCATTTCTTGGTACAAATCCATTGACTTGTTGGTATCGTATTTTTTCCCGGCTGCTAAAATCATTGAATTGTACACTTTCAAATCTGGTTGATTTTGTGTCCCACTGAATTTCATCATGTCAAATAATGAAAATGCTTGGTTGATATCTCCATATTTAATACATGCTTGTAATAACGTAGTTGACACTTTTAAAGATGGCTCAATTTTAGCAGCTTGCATTTGTTTAACCACTTCCACACATCCTTTTAGATCGTTATTTTTAAACAACGATTTGACCAAATGGCCATAGGTATAATCATCCGCTTTATACCCTAGTTCATTCATTTGTTCCATAAAACTTCTCACAACAGTAGTGTTGCCATAATGTGCATATGCAGATAAAATAAAATCAAACGTCAACTTGTTGGGTTCAATTTGCGCATCCTGCATCATTTCATGAATAAGCCCGATATTCATTTGTCTTTGTTCCACTGGGATATTCTTAATCATCATATTCACCGTATCCACTTCCAACCCTTTTAATTGCAAATCACTATTATACAGCGCTCGAATCGCCGGACCATAATCGACCACCTGATTTTTTGCAACTAAACTCAACGCCTTTTCTCCAATCCGTTCTTTAATAGGTTCGGGTAGTTCCATCTTTCGATTAAACAGAGTAGTCCCTTTGGTATTATTACTTTCTAATCCTTTTAATAACAAATCCACTTCTTTATCACTCGACTCTCTTTCTAGATCCAAATTTTCCGCCTCTATAGCTTTTTGGCGAGCCTTGATATCATCTCGTTCTTGGATATCCTTCTTCAATGCTTCATTGTATGCACGCAACTGTTTGATACTATCGTGGAGTTGTGATTCTAATAATGCATCTTGTTGTTTTTGGCCTACTCTGCGCTTATGACGAGTGGCTCGAACGTAGATTGATCGGTTGAATGGTCTGGGTATTAGTGGAATACATTTTATATGTCTGGTTGGTGGTTGTAGTCGTCGCCACATTAATTTTGAAAAATTTATAATACAATAATCAAGATCTAAAAGTCTACAATTTTTTTGACTGTTAAAATTTTGTGGCGATACTGAAAAAAATAAAAATAAAAAATAATGGTGTATTATCTGCGGCTGAAAAAAAAAAAAAAAAAAAAAATTTTGAAAATTTTTGAAACAGTTTGGGAGGTGAAAATTTTGTTAAGCTAATACCTTACCTCCGATCCCGATTGACTCTTAATATACTACTAATTGAGTTGAATATCATAGGCATGGAAATTTTATTGAGGATGCAGGTTTAAACGGTGGTATTACATTCCATGCAGCCGACTCGTGACGCCTGGTAAGTAATTCCTAAATACCCTTGTAATTTATTCAGTAATTATTTATTAGAATGAATATGATTGGCAAGTATACACGTGTGTAGTTGTCTACGAATACGAGCTCGCCCAACTTGATGGTAATTTATCAATATTAAAATTAAAATTAAACATAAGATACAAAATATATTATTACATAACAATACAATCTTGGTTTTTGGATTTCTTTTTCTTCCCCTTTGCCTTGAAATACGACCGTGAAGGATCATACCCTTTACCGACATTTGATGAAGTGGAAGGCTGCGCAGGAAGACTTTTGGAAGCAGCTGCTGCCATGGCAGTAGGTTTGACCTGTGATACAGCAGGGTTCGTAGGCTTCACTGGTGGTGCCTGAGTAGCTGGAACTGAATTCAGACTGGCGTTGGTATGTCTCATACTTCGACTAGATTGAGATGTAAGAGACGAAGTTGGGGTTAGTATAGGGTATAACGCCTGTTGAGGCACTGGAGGGTCTTCCCCCGATTGAAGCATCAAATTGGCAATATAAGAATATAATTTAATCCATGCGTTTTCCAACTCTATTGTGAACGAATCACCGCATCTGTCCTGCAGAGTTCGTAGTAATGCGTTGCCAACTAGTTCATAATGTACCACTTCAACGCCAATAATTCGTGCATGTCGTTTACCTAGAGAGGTCAAAATATCATCAACTCGTTGCAAATTTTCCAATTGTGAGATAACCAAAGATAAGATCCCCGCCATTGAACTGGCCTGTCCTTTAATTGAAGGGAACAATACTTTTAGTTCTGGATATTCACCTAGCAGATTTTCATAAAATTGTTGGCAAAAAAAGGCAGATGCGGTGCCATGAACGGTGGCCTTTTCTTGTGCTGCCGGATCGTCCTTCATGGAGTTCCAGCTCTTTCGAATTTCCAGAATTTCCATTGGTGTGAAGGACACGTTCAGGTCTGAGTATTCTGAGTGATGCAAAAACACATCGTTGCTTGCCAAAGCTACTTGTGTCATTGTGTATAGAAAAAAAAATGAAAATTTGACTGTTGAGTTTGTAAAGAGAATGTGTTGAAGAATAGTTTTGGAAATTAGAAATAAGGGAGGTAAAAAAAAAAAAAAAAAAAAAAGAAAAGACCGTTATAGAATTGTAGGTCGCAATTTTAAACACGCAATTGAGATTTGAAACTTTTTTTCTGATTTTTTTTTGCAAGGATCTTTTTTTATTTAAATTTTTATGAGGAGAATTAGAATTATTTAAGGGGCTGCGCGAAATTAAATAGGCAAAAAAAGCGTTGAACAGATATCAGGCCGCAAGGCAAGGAGAAAATCTGCAACGGGTTCAATAGCCTAACGGTGATAGTCACCGTAAAAGCAGCGATAAGATCGATCGCTCGATCGAAGTGTTTAAATCTTAGATTTGAGATTTCGACGTTATGTTTATAGTAAGCTAATTTTACGGGCGCAATGATCATGGTGGAGATGTGAGAATGGTCCAATGTGTACATGTGGAGTGGAACATTTAAACATTGAATATATTATAAGGCGTTGTAGGTTTTCTCTGGTACTGCTAAACTATCCGATTTGGGTAATTTAAAATTGGGCGCTTACATATCGTCAAAAGTGATTTTTTAAATCTGTAATCAAACTGCAGCAATTATTTTGGTCCTGGCTTTTGGCCGCCAGAAACTTAAGGGTCTTATGCATGAAAGTAAAAAATAAAAAATAAAAAATAAAAAAACCTGAAAAACTCATGGTTAAATTTTAGGCCTCTAAAATTCTGTAGGTCGACATACAAGGAAATCGGTAAACTTATACGCTTTTAGTAGAACATATGCAGATGCGGTATGAACAATAACACAAATTATCTCCAAAATTAATTATTATTATTTCACCATGTGTTTGTACATCTTCAAAGCATACTCGCCATCAATTAGAGCTTCTTTTTTTTTTTGTTTATTGAAAAATATTCATTATAGAGGACTAACATAAAAAATGTGCAAGTGGCACTGAACGCCGATTTTAATAACAACAGTTAATATATTGAATAAGGATATGAGAAGCACCGCTATGCAACTATATATCTCCGAGCACTGAACAGTTAATACGCATGCCACAGTGGCATGCGTATTAACTGTTTTCAAAGTGTAAAACATTAAATTATCAACTCTTGTACAAGAATCGTTAAACAATCGTTAAACGATACCACCACGATATCATGCATGTAATGTTCCTGATTTCGATCAGAAATTGTAACGCTTGGGCCACAAAAAGTTAAACAACAGGTATTGTAAACAATTGTCAATGCTAAGGTGCTAGGTAAGTATTAGGTGTTATGGCGTCTCACACTGCAAATTATTTCAAATGGTGTTAAGGTTTTAGGGTATCGCAAATGTGGAAATGATTTTTTGAACAAGCTGACAAAAATAACGAAAATCATTGGCTCGCTCATTAATTATCAAGGTTGATAGCATTAATAAGGTCTTGGAAAAACTGAAGTAATTGGCATTGCTGTGGCTAGATGATGATAACGTATTTACTGGGGTGGAAAAGATGTTGATTAGGTCAAGAGTACTGATATATTACATGTAGGTTGACAATTCTACTTAATTTGGATTGGTTACGTGGCAATCAGCATATAATTAATATTGCAGCACCCAAAAGTTGAGATTTATAAGTAGAAAATTCGTACACTCGTTTCTTCGAAAAAAGTAGGCCTAAACTTCCATCCAATTGCTTATACTGGCTTAGGTGAGTTCCAACTTGGCAGGTAAAAACAATAAACATTACAGATTCCACAGTATCATCAATATTATTTTAATAACAAATCTGGATCAAAACAAAACATAACCACATGGGATGTTCTCCCAAATAAGAATATTTACCTCTTTTTTTGTAAACCACCAAAATTCCATGTAAATACTTTTAACGTGTAGCACCTTCAACTGACTGTATGGAATTTGTTTGGATTTTTTTGTCTGTGAACTTTGTATATTGTAATATCGTATAACCATATATACTAGCAAATCAAATCAAACCAAACCCCTTAAGGCCTCTAGAACGCAACTACTGGTCAATTGGGCTTAAATGTGATATTAATAGCATCATGATGAGCGTTAAATAATAAATTATGGTGTGTACGCGTTGGTTGACTATATAGTTTCACGCTATTTTTATCAAAACCAGCCACACCAATTGATTATATTATCAACAAAGAAATGAGACAACATTACTTTTATAATGGGCTAATATTAAACTTGATATTTAATAAGCTTATTTGTTTCGAATTTTAATCAAGCGATGATGGATACATGAACAGTTACAACTTTTAAGGCGGTTTCGTCCAGGGATAACTCATCTCATAATTATTCATTCGCTTAGTTCGCTGCTATTGATTGCTTAATACTTGTGATTGGAGAAAATTAAGTGGTGCTGTTCATGTACGAACGTTTCTTGTCATGCCATGCATAATAATTAAAGACTATTTTTATCATAACCCAACTAACCGTGATAAGGGAGCGCCCCAGGCTAAGTATAACTAAAGCGTGGCTACTCGAAATTTGTTCAAAATGGCTATTGGAATAGTGAGCGAGGTTGCAAGCTTACGTATCAAATATGAGCTGGACATGCGGCGTTGGATGTATGTTCTCTCATTGGTTCACGCAATAGAGACTTTATATTCTAGTTTTTTCACAAGAGATCAATCTCAACAAACATTTTACTCGTGAAGCAGTCATCCTCTACATTTGTATTAGTATATTGATGCTATTTTTTACAACTTGCAATATAATGCTGAATATTATACTTAAGTATTCTGCTGTTAGGCTTATTTTGTTTGGCTGAACACGCATATACATCTTATGCATGATTCAATTTAAGGCCTGCAATTGGGAACTTTTTTATTTTTTATTTTTTAAATTTTTTTATTTTGTTGTCTTGTCTTAAATTTTTTTTTTTAAGGGGTAAACTAAAAATAAAAAGATCTTATAAATTATGATGCATTTGATTGTTACAGATGAAAAGGAAAAATTTTCATCACAAAAAAACAAATTAATTTCTTCAACCGTTGAGGTTTTTTAATTAAACAAATCACTAATGTACAGTACGTTAATCTTAACAAACCATTAATGCAGGAAGAGTGGAGAACCACTCTTTAAGCATACATCTAAGCTTAACCTAATTATAAAGTGCAAGAGAGATTCGAGACATATGAGCAGTTTAATTAATGGTATAAGATATAAGTTACACTGCTGCAATAATGTTATTTGTATCATCCCATTGTACAGAGTTAATTTAACTGTACACCCCGCGTAAAACACAAATTTTTTGGGCAAGTAGCTTAGTTTTTTATGGGCTTATCGGCTAAAGATTTGTCATAAGTGAGTTATAAACAATGGAGGGGTTTTATAATTGAGGCTATTATATCATAAATAATTTGGCCATTAATAAATCTGATTTGACTGTGATCAACATTTGATATTTTCGATTAATGCTTAAGTATTACATCATCAGATCATAGCTTTTGGAAATGGTGCATATTGGTATAGTGCCGCAGCGCTGCGTCAGATGTTCTTACTTTTCAATTAAGCCCTTGAATTGATGGATGTTTTGGTCTATTTAGAAAGCTTGCCTTTGATGAGAGATCCAAGTGGTTGGTAAAGTCTTTTTTTTTTTTTTTTTTTTTTGGGCGTGGTTAACTTTCAAATTCAATAATCTTAACAGTGCAATCAATAAACGACGAATTAATTCATTTGCAGCATTACGCGTTAACACTACACAGCTCCAAAACATTACAACATATAAGTCTTAAATCAAGTTTTCAAACTCGGTTGCATGTGGATTTTTGAACGGTTCCAGAAGATTGTATCGAGCTCATTTCCCCCAGATGGGTAAATAAATTGTTACATGTCACTTTGACTATGACTATCTCCACATGGACCAATGACGATTTGAATAATCGGCAAGGCTAATAATGGTAAGTTAGATTGAGGTGGTCGCCAAGGTTTAATCCAATAGAGGAGTCATACTGAGGTGAGAAGATTGAAGTGGTCGGGCCGGGGTTTGTAACTATAGCTATATATTTATATATAGTTACTGGCTCCGTTCCGTTGACTAGTAAGGTTGTGTGAAAATAAAAATAAAAAGGGTGGCTGGCTAGTGCACCGGTGAGAATGTAAATCAATTAACATAACTATTAATTGGATACCAACGGTGATAATGGATCCATATCTTATACATGTCAAGCCATGAACATTTTTATCGCACAAGGTATCAGCCCCCTATTTATTATTATTATTATTATTATCAGTGAATATTTATTAATAATATTATTATAATAAAACGTGACTTTCATAGTATTGTGTATTGTAAGCTTACAGTTAGCTGGTGATCAATGCTCTATCAAGCAGTAGTGATAGCCTAGGGGGTTGTTCAGCAAACCCCAATATTATCACGTACCGAAGTTAATTTATAAGTTATATACTGACGATGATCATTAGTGGGTCATTTCTTTTTTCAATGGTTCTTTGTTAAGAGACCCATATAATTAACTCGATATGTTAATATTTCGATATCTCGGGATACCTTTATTAATTCATAGCATTATATCTGTGCGTTGCAAAATAACCAAATGTCTGAAACCTTTGGAAAATACAACCAAAAAAACCATAATTCTGACCTTGAAAAAACCAAAAAAAAAAAAAAAAACATTCTTGAGCCTTTTAGTAATTAAGAGTCTAATGAACAATTCCAATAGGGCTTTATCGGAAGAAATTAACTTGGTTTACAATTTTTCTATTCCACAGTACAAACTTACCGACAAACCGATCTGCTTAGTTAAAATATGGAACATATTAAATAATATTATATGTCATGCATCAAAATAATATTCCGCAAAACGTAAAAATGGGAGTCGATCAATCAATTTCAAACCTTAATAACTGAAATTTCATAAAAAGAAATGTTAATGCCTGAGAATTTTTTTCAAAAGCGTTTTTAAAATTCAAGGGCGCTAGATTGATCAAATTTTACTGTAGCGGAGCGGAACGTACACCACGATTGTAGAGCTTAATTATGATATAAACCCCGACCTGATCCTTTTTTTTTTTGTTCCGACGCGAACAAAGGAAAAGAAGCAAGTTTTACGATATACCTGGCTGCCTTTATTTTTCATCTCATACATGCTTATAAGCATAAAGGATTGAGGTAGACAAGACCTCCCTATTTTTGGATATCGTTAGGCATATATTTGTTTGTTGCAGTAAGTTAATAGTTAAATGAAGCTGAGAAGTGATTCACAACCGTGTTTAGACACAGAGCTTTTACTATAGCACATTGATAAGAAATGATTTCGTAGTTGTTAAATTAAACTGTTAATACTATCCTGTTTGGTCAAGTTTAATGAACATCTTTTGGTGCAGAAGTTTTATTAATTAAAATCCAGGCACTCAGTGTCCAACAATTTCCTTTGTAACCTACACAAATGTAAATAATAAACTACATTGTAAAGGCTTACAGTTTGAATTGTCTACTGATTAAACAAATAATCGATCGCAATAGCCTTAGACCGTCAGATTTGTTCAACTTGTTCAATCGATCGGTCGGTCAATCAATCAATCAATCAATCGATCGAGATGGTCTCGATATTGGGCGATGGATAATTGAATCTTATAACGCATCTGTATATGTACATCCCAAGAAACTATAAGGCCCGCCTAAATATCCAGGTGAATGTATAACATCTCTAAATAGTCCAAATGTTCCTTGTTATTAATTAATGCCCAACGTGCTGCATCGTTGATATCCCTAGTAGAATACACATCAACATCCTAGTTACCGTCTCAATAAGCTTATATAATAGTAAAATGACAGCATTTATAATAAACGTTCAAGTTCTACGTAATGGGGTCCACGAGCCCCAATTACTAAAATGTCAGCTCATTGCAGCGAAATTTGAAATTAAAAAATAAAAATTAAAAAGAGGATGTCAATTGATTGAATCCCTGAGAGTTGTTACGCTTTGATCGTTATATTTATTTACTTCTGTTTTTGTCGACAACTCGAAACTTGAAATAAGCACTCTAGTTTTTTATACACCTAACCTGTTAAGCATATGAACCATAATAACCTTATCTGAGATAAAATTAAGAAGAAAAAAAAAAAAAACACTCCATCGCGATTTTTTGATGACCAAATTATTACAAACTATTTCTCTATTAATAACAAGGCTTCCACACCGATTTTGCCTTCCAGCGCCAAAAGAAAAAAAAAAAATACTACGCGTGAAAGCCTGCTTTTCTATTACAATCAGTTCAGACTTGCTTTT
>JAJLUN010000343.1:0-10092 GCA_030564365.1 Blastobotrys arbuscula | reverse complement strand
GGTGTTGGGAGATGACGACAAAACATTTAATAAAAATACACTAGTTTTAAATACAGGCTAGTGTATAATATATTATATTATAAGCTTACTATGAGTATAAAAGGAGCTAGTTGAGGCCTGAAAATAAAATAAAATAAAGATTAAAGATTTCATGTAGAGCAGATATATAAATACCAAATCTCAAGACCTCATAGATCAGATATTTTTTGCATTAGTTAAGCAATATGACAACCGACAACTTTTCAGCATTAGACAGATTATCCCCAGATTTAAAAATTGTTATCGTCAAACATCTTGATTCCCCATCAATGGCTGCGTGTATACAGTTGAACCATTCTTGGTTTAATGTGGTATCCCGCAAGTTGTATACCAACATGGATGCATTTTCATCTATGATTTGTTCAACATATCGCACCAAACGAATGGAAAAATTTAAAGAATTTGTCAAAAACATGCTGGCACCAGATGGGAATAATATCATAAAATGGCAAGTGAAAGATGTAGATATTGAACGAATCAACTCATTATACGCAATTCATGTCACAAATCTCAATGTTCCGACCCACAATGTTTCTGTTGGAAAAAATCCCAATGACTATTTGGCTTGTTTTGACAAAAAATCCACAAATGATTATCTAATATGGGTTCACAGACGTGGGATCCGATTTCCTAACATCCAAAGATTCAGCTTTTGCTTTATTTATTCTCACATCTTTTGGTTTTATGAAACAATAGTTAAGCATTCTCAAAATCAAAAGATTTTCATGACGTTAATCCAATCAGCGAATATCAACACCACCACTGAAATGTCAATGTATTGTCAACAAATTAACAAGCTGATGGACCAAACAGATAAGCATATAATTGTTGAAAAGGCTACAGTTCATTTACCCGAAAAGTTTTTGAAAATCATCAAGCAAGAGCACTGGAAAAAGTTTTATGATGTGAACCTACTATTATGTAATTTTCAAGGTAACCTAGCATCAGCAATTGAAAACTGTCCGGATCTAAAACGATTAGAGTTGGATTATACAACAGCTGACCCACCTAGGTTAGAACGGTTCAAACAAACGCCAAGCGCCACTAAAGCATTATCAAATATTGAAAAGTTTAGAAAATTCTCACAATATGATAACAAAATAACTGAAGATTTGTTATTGACGCTGCCCCAATATTTCGTCAATATTAAAGAGTTGAGTTTTAATACAATTCATCCTCAAACGGTTAGACAAGTTCTGTATCAAATTGATACCAGCCAATTGGATCGCTTGCAACTACTTGTTACAAATCCAATAAACAATACAATAGATGTATACCCAGAAGATAATTGGTCCAAAATTTTGAATAGCATGTTTTACAACAAATATCGACCTAACAATTTGAAGAGTTTAAGCTTGAAGGTCCCGGTGTCAATTGAAGACGAGTTTTTCATTAAATTCAGCTTATTCCCAAAGCTAGAAACGTTTGAATTCCAGTTGATCAATTATCAAAAAGAATTGGACCGTTGGGATTCGGAGCCTTATTATGAACAGCAGGTATCAACAAAGTTATTCACAGCAGCTGGTATAAATTGTCCAAATTTGAGACAATTTACTATCCACAATAATTTAATAATTGATATTGATAGGTTTAGTCGTTACTTGTCAAGAGAAAAGAAGGACTTTGTGTTATATCCCAGTTTGAAAAAACTTGAATTTAATAAGTTTATATTTGTTAAAAACCAATCGAATCTAGATAGTTTATGTGGCGTTGAACTGTTGAAAGCTCATTTGATAAATTGTGAATATAATTCGAGTAAAGTATATTGTTATCATTGCAAAGACCAAGATATAGAATAAGCCTTTGACGATATGTTAATAGTATTAATCTTCAAAAACTCCAAGAATAGTAGAAGCACAACGAATCGAGTTTTTTACTAAATAGGATTAAATAGTCGATATCGTATCTTCGTGCTAGAATATGGCCCTCACTCCCCCAGATTATTATTACACCATTAGAGTTGCAGCCCATAGTATATAATGCACATGGTGTAAATTTTGTACATGGTGCTTCAAGACATTTGTTGTGACCTTTTCTACCTTCTAGACAGAGAAACAGGCCCAATGTAACGCGAACCCAATTTGACACTGGCTCGATTTAACAATATTAAAACCCTTTCCTGCATTATCTCCATTAAGTATGAATTTGGCGTTATTGCAGCACTTTTTTTACACAACTTTATGGTTAGCAACACTGCGTAATGTTAACAATTTGCCTAACACTAGCGAGGCTAAGGGCTTTGATAAACATGTCAGCAAAATTTTGCTTTGGAATACACCTTTTAAAAACAAGCTTTCCATTAACATGTTTTTTAACAAAATGCACCGTTACCTTGTTTGGCACGTGCATTACTGGGTCTTTCATCTATATAAACGATGTTTTTAGCTGGTTTATTATCTTTGCCCAACTTATAACATGGTGGTAGCTGAACGAAAACTTGATTGCAGTTGTTGGAGGCGTCAAACCCGTTCAAAGATGCATTGGTGAACTCTTCGTTGGTTCCGTAACCGTTGTTAGTTGTCCTCCAATATCAGTTGCCTCAAAATGAGTACATTACTCTTTCTTAATTTCTTGAATGACAGCCGCTAATAGGAGGTACATATGTCTTCCGCCGCACGTGTCCTGGAAATACCAGAGCATATAATTTAATGCTGATCTCTTGTAATTGAGGTAATTTTATAACCTATAAAAATATTAAAATTAACACCGAGTACATTGACTCTGTTTATATATATCATAGCTTGGCAAACCTAGAGTCTGGGTTATACTAATTTATTCTAGTCGATCGATAGCGTTATCTACTTTAGAAAACAAAAACAAAAAAACAAATTTACCTAGCTATTTGAATAATGAATGTAAATATACAAAATCTGTGAAGGAGATGGCTGCAGCCATAGGAACCAGAAACCATGGCTAACACTAGATGATGCTCATCTACCATATAAAAATAATAAACTATCCAAACCAAAAAACAATACACAATCTTTTATATGTTGCTCTACAGCTAGTGTCATCATTTCACTACTGCCCATAATCTAACCATACAATCCTAAAAATAACTATTTTTTTAATATTAACTCAAGATACGCAACACGGCTGAAGAAAAAAATAAAATTCATACGATGATCATCACAAATAAACGGTATAAATAATTTTCAGCCGTGCTTATCTCATTTTATTCTATCACGTGCTGTGTGCAAAAAAGGCCCCACACTTAAAATAACCGTTTATTATTATTAACAATGAAATTTTAAATGAGCTTTAACTCATTAATTAAACTACTATTTAACGTAGCAACCATCCAATGACGCAAACATTGGGAAGGAATAAAAAAAATAAAAAATAAAAAAGGGCTGATTCCAATATATAATTTGATCATGATATAAAACATAACCCTTATCTTTAAAATGTCTAATATCGTAGCCAGCCGAATCACCTATCTACTACTCGCCTTTCTAACAGTAATCTCACTAATACTCTATATTTGGGTAATGACGGCAAACATTCTCCCACCAAGTTCATCTTTTAGTCTCAAACGAACTAAACAGGGTATTAAAAAAAAAGGCACGGTTTTGGGGCAATATGATGAGAAATTGAACCAGCGGGATTATATTAGAAAACAAGTGCGGTATGAGCTGAATAAATTTGAAGAGGAGCTGAGAAAAGAGGTGGAAAGGGTGGTGAATCTGCGGCTGATGCAGTATCATAAGCCTGCACCTCCAAAAAAAGAAGGGCCACCAAAACAAACACAACTGAAAAATGTGATAAAGTCAATGCCAAAAAGTGACAAGAAGATTGTGTCTATCAAAACACCTGATAAACACGCTAAATCCACCAAGATAAATTCATTACCAAAAGTATCCAAACCAATAACTAAACCAATAACTAAACCAATAACTAAACCAATAACTAAACCAATAACTAAACCAATAACTAAACCAATAACTAAACCAATAACTAAACCAATAACTAAACCAATAACTAAACCAATAACTAAACCAATAACTAAACCAATAACTAAACCAATAACTAAACCAATAACTAAACCAATAACTAAACCAATAACTAAACCACAAAGTTCAAAGGTTTAACTATTAGCATTTTCCCACATTAATATCATACTAGTATCGGAAAGGTTATCCTATTAGTAAACTAATAGTTTGCATTTACCAGGCCTTATGAGCCCCACACGTCCATTCTTTCGTATTTTTATTAGGATATAATGAAGCTCATTATTAAAAGTTGATTTAATGACTTAGTTTTTTTGGTTTTTTTAAAGTTGAATAAACGTAAATCTTATAGTCAATAAATTTTAACGTTAAAAAAATAAATTAATTATGATGCATATATATGGTTTTGTTAACCTCTATCTGATCTGCTCATCAAAATTTACCAAGACAATTGATGCATGAACCGGATTGCCCTCTTATGAATAGATTGAAACCACCATAGGCAAGAGGTTGTAAAAACCAACTCAAAATCATTCCCGGTGATACTAGCTCCGACTGGCGGGGGCCAAAAAAAAATAAAAATAAAAACCAGTTCAGTCTTTGTGAGGCCTTTCTTGACAACCTTTCATAAATTCTGCTATGATATCCAAAATTGAAATAGATTAATGCCATGGAACTGGTTAAATCCGGGCTTGTTTCAGATGAGTTTTGTAGTAGTGGGATCGGGGTTGAAATTATTTAAAGGCATAAAGTTCCCCGACAACGCGGGTTCCTTCCCGCATAATGCATTAAGACAAGTACCAATTAAAATTTTTTTTTTTTTTTTAATTAGACCTATTTTACAAAGATAACGTTACCATTTCTTCCATATATTGATCATCAAATAAAAAAGAGATATAAAAAAAATTCCAATTGCAGGTACTTAGCCGACTGTTATTCCCGTTTCCAAAATTGTCAAAATTTCCATCTGACCCCAATTCGTCATGCCAGTGTAATCCGACTACATACGTTTATAGTAGCCTATTTGAAATAGAAATGTTTTTTTTTTTTTTTTAAATTGCTGATCTTTCCTCTTTTTTGGCCCCTTGTTTAGCGCTTTACGACTGCACGTAGCTCATCGGCTCCCAAAATTAAATTAAACCGCACCTGCGCAGGATTGTACCAATTTCTGCAAATGCAGCTTAAAATAAAAAGTATATTAAAATATTAAAGCCCAGGAAAGTTAATCTAGCTTAGATCTCAACGGCTTTTTCCTATCAGAAGCTTTAAAAAAAAAAATTCACGCACCAAAATATATATATATATTTTTTTTGCTACAAAATTAAGCGCCTATAGAAAATGAAAACGATTTCTTATAATATAGTGCGCACTGGAATTTTACTACTGCTACAAAAGAAAAAAGGTTTATTAGCAATAGACTTGGGAGCCTCATCTCCGACAAAAATCAACAAATAAAATAGATGCAATAAATGATCCTATTATATTATTATATATAAGCGGTTAGCCAAAATATCTCTTTACAGTTGTGAAATAATT
Source organism: Blastobotrys arbuscula (assembly GCA_030564365.1). NCBI lineage: Eukaryota > Fungi > Ascomycota > Dipodascomycetes > Dipodascales > Trichomonascaceae > Blastobotrys > Blastobotrys arbuscula. The sequence continues at coordinate 4,567 of JAJLUN010000343.1, read as the reverse complement.
CGAGCGCGTAGTTTGGTTTTTTGACAATAAATAATTTATTAAAAGATGCATTGTGGGAAGAACACTTAATATTAAAAAAAGAAAAAGCAAACAGTTCTTTTTTTTTTAATCAGTTTTTTAGCAGTTCAAAAAAAAAGTCAAAATAATCTTCCAGAGCTATATAAAATTAATAATAATAAGTTAGTAATCTATTCTTTTGATACTTGAGCAACAATATCAGCAGAAGGAATAGATCCCAAGACGGTTTCAGTGATGATACCAGTAACCAAGTAAGGATCAATGTTAGAAGCAGGTCGTCGGTCTTCAAAATAACCACATTGAGCTTTAGCAACAGATCGTGGAATTCGAATACTGGCACCACGGTTGGCAACACCAGAAGAAAAGGCTGCACCAGTAGCGGTTTCATGTCGACCAGTTAACCGCATATCATTGTCTTCACCATAAACGGCAATATGTTCTTTATGACGTTTTGACAATTTTTCAATAGCTTCTTCAATACATTTCAAACCACCTGGCTGTCGCATAGCTTCGGTTGAAACGTTGGTGTGACACCCGGCACCATTCCATTCACCAGCTAATGGTTTTGGATGGAAAGAAATCTTGACACCCCATTCTTCAGCAACTCGGTGCAACAAGTATCGAGAAACAGTCAAATCATCACCCATTTTAATACCTTCACATGGACCAACTTGGTATTCCCATTGAGAAGGCATAACTTCGGCGTTAATCCCGGAAATGTTGACACCCGCATAGACACAAGCTCGATAGTGGGCTTCAACAATATCTCGGCAAAAGACTTTACCGGTACCAACACCACAATAATAAGGACCTTGTGGAGCTGGGAAGCCACCCTTTGGCCAGCCATAGACTTGATCGAATTCATCAAATAAAGTATATTCTTGTTCAATACCAAACCAAATTTCTTCAGCAGCATGGGCTTCCATTAGTTTGGCACATTCGTGTCGATAGTTGCTTCGGTTTGGAGTACCATCATTATTCCAACATTCAGCCAAAACAATAATGTTATCACCGATTCGGAATGGATCTTGGTAGATAGCAATTGGTCGCAAATAAATATCACTGTCGTGACCTGGCGCTTGATCAGTACTACTGCCGTCAAAGTTCCATTCTGGTAATTCGTCGATAGACTCTGGTCTCTTTTCTAAAGTTTTACATTTTGATCGAATGTTGTTGGAACCATCGATCCAAATATATTCCGCTAAAATTCTACCATACTGAGGTAATTTCATATATTTCTCAAGCTAGAAAATTTGTTAGTATTTGTCAATATATATTAAATTAAAACATACGTTTTGAGTGTTGGAGACAACTGTTGATGAGGGCATTGTGGTTGTTTGTTGTTGTGTATGTATAAAATGCAGAAAGTTGTTTTGTTGTATAGATCAATGTCGATTGATGAAAAAAAAAAAAAGAGTTGAGATTGGTTTGTTTATTTTTTGATAAAAGAGTTTTTGTGGAGGTTTTTTGATTATTTTCCAAAAAGGTAGAGACTTTTCGATTTCTTTTCTATTCTTGTAGTTTTAAAAGAAAAATTAAAAGTAAGAAAGAAAGAAAGAAGAAAAAAAAATAAAAAACCGATTGGGCTTGGATGGGTATATATATATATATATGTCAATTAAAATTTTTTTTCTACCAGAAAGTTATTTCACTCATTATTCTAACTTTATAGTCAACATTTAGTCATATCATTCTTAATTCTTTTTTTTCTTCGGTGTTTAAGACACAACAAAAAGCAACTATTATTATTGCTCTGTATGCATTTACTGATAGCGTGGGCGAGCGAGGCTTTAATACTATGAGCCTTTTTTTTTGTTTTTTGTTTTTTTTTTTGCCCTTAATAGACGCCAGCCAGCTTTAAACTTGGCCAATTAAAGCCGAGCAATTGGTACAGAAATAAAAAATAAAAGCAGTAAAAAATTTGAAACAAGACCGGGTCCAGCTACAGATTTTGATCCTTTAAGTACAGGCTTGTAATGAGCCGCTGAATGTCTAGGAATATAAAAGAAATTTAGACATGAACATAAATAAATAAAAAAGATATTCAACTACTGGTAGAAGAAGAAAGTATCTTTCTTTTTTGTATTTTATTTATTCAAAGGCTTTGGGAAATTCAAACTTCAAAAATAATAATAATAGTAATAATAACGCTGTAGTATTTTGTGGTTCATGTCGGTTTACAATTTATTACATTTACAAACATATGTAAGCTTTTCTTCTTTTGCGCTTCATCATGACTAGTCATTTGGCAAAAATTGTTTCTTAGCATTGAGTTTAGTTGTATACGTACGTATTAATAGATAATAATATCTTGGTCATACGTAAAGATTATAGATAAGCCTATCTATCCCCAGCTGAAAATTTTATTTATTGAGTTATCATGATGATATATTCAAGACCCATAGCCGGAATTGATCACACCAATTAATTCAAGGCTTTTGTCAGAATTATGTTTTCAACGATATTTGCTAGAATTAGGGCATCTATACGCGATAGCAGTTAAAAAAAAAAAAAAAAAAAGTTCCATCAAAAAAGTCAAGGAACCGTATTAACATGATGGGATCGTGATTGCCCATTAAGCGTATGTTGAACTTTGTAAACAAATGGAAAAAAAATAATACCGTATACTCAAATATTAAGCCTAGCTATAGTACCAATTTAAAAAAAGATTTTACGATCAATGAGTAGATCTTTTACTATTGAAATTTGAACAAAAAATTGTCAACAATAACATCCAAATAAAGAAAACGGGGTTTGAGCACCCCAAAAGGTTTTTCAAGCGGTGGTTTTTTTTTTTTTTTGGTACATTTCCTATCTATCTCTTATCATCGGCTCAAGCCGGAAGTAATTTTTTTATTAATAATTAAATATGAACAGCGCTGGATCTGATTTTTTCAGGCGCTGTTTGAGATCGATCAGATCTCTAGCTGTGCACGCTAAACATCCCGCTGCGCTATTTTTTTTACCAGCCAACTGTATTCTTTTTTCTTTTTTCTTATTTTTATACGACCTTTATAAAACGCCATTTTTTTTTTTAGAAATTTAAGCAGGGCTCGAGCTGTAAGCTGAGTAGTTGCACTGTCAAGTTTTATATGCATGGATTCCATAGAACCTGGTCTATAATTAGAGGTTTAAACTAGCCTAAGAGTTAGCTACTACGGATTTTATTTTCACCATCAACGCGTCGATCGATATATCGGTCAAATGCATTTCCCCTGGAATTCCTATTTTGAAAACTAATGATATTATGAAGTCTATTAAAAACATTTGTTATTGGTTTATATATTTCATGGCTGGATCTAGAATGAAGTCTTGATCTATTTTTTCCCCCAAATTTTGAGATGAACATTCTTTTTTTTTAGTTTCTCACCCTCCTCCCAGGTATTGTTTTCAAGTACCAACTAAGATTAACAGGTATTAATACAAGAAGACGGATCAATTGCAGAGTACATATAGATCCACAGTTTTGAATTAATTATTTGGGATTATGGTAAACGTTTTTGTTGGGTACAGAAATAATGGCCTAGCGATCTATTAATTGAAACAAAAAAATCTACAATGTTAGTTTAGAACCCTTAAAAATTCTATTGAAATTTAGGGTGCGTCAATTATTCATATTGTTTGATCGCTAAACATAGTTAATGCATCAAAACGGCTGGTAATGAGCGTAAGTTAGTTGTAAGGACGGCACCCATCCACCTCCATTTTTTTGGACACTTTTTCAATTTTCATTTTCAACTTTGCATACATTTATGCACAGTTTGTTGCAGATCCCTTGAAAAATCATGAGCTTGAAATTTTTTTAAAATATTTTTTTCTTATTCTGCAGTGCCAAATGAAATTGAAAATTTTTTTTGTTGCTAAAGTAATAAAGAGGAGGTTGGTGCCAGGTACTCAACATCAATTTGACTGTTATGAGTCTTTTTTTTTTTTTTTTTCTTTTCTTGTTTTACGATAAAAAGAAGGGTAAAAAATATTATTTGCCAGATTGTCGGAGTTAAGCAGTCGATCTACAAACGGCAAGTAAATTTGGTAAATACATACCTAATGAAGAGATTTATATTTTCAAATATTGATTTCAACATGGGTGGCTCTGGAGAAGAAACAAAAAAAATATATATATATTATTATTTGCATTGGAATATATAGCTAAATCTCATTTGAACTATTCAGCTTTTAATGTAAATCTCTACGCAATCTAACGGTCGTCCAATAGACATTCATCCAATTTCAGTAATTAATAAATATATAATCTTATGTGATATCCAGAAGAACAGCCAGCCTGCACCAGAATAGAATTATCACAAGTACAGTAATTAATTATAATTAATTAATTAAGTATACGAATACGGCAGGTATTTTACTGTTAAAAAGTTGTCGTGCTCGTATTCTGCAGTACGCATACAAATCATTTTACTAATATATCAGATATTTATCGTATACACGTTTGGGCCCACCAAGGCTCGGTATCTAACATCCAATTAGTTATACCAACTTTGGCGTGAAAGATGATGGAGGCATGTAATTAAGATTGATACTTAGCCAACAG
>JAJLUN010000342.1:0-10204 GCA_030564365.1 Blastobotrys arbuscula | reverse complement strand
TACTTTATGATCAATTGTTTCCAGGTAGGATGTATAATGAACATGTATAACAATATAAGGGTATTCATAAACGTACGATGATTATAAAATTTTACCAAATCTTCCCTGGTTACTTTTTAAAATCATTTATAACTACAGTGGAAAAATAGGGCAGTACGGCTGGTTAACATTAAAGAATTGTCTCAGAGAACCATTACGAGATTGAATTACTAACAAAAAATCAATTCAAGTTTTTCCAACTGATGCTATTCGTATGTAATAGCGACTTTGGCATTATAATTTGAACGCTCTCTTTTCTGCGGCTATAGGAGCCATATACACTTTATTCGGTGCTTGGTTCTCTCTCCGCTTCGCCGGCCATTTCATCGTTAAATGAATAACTGGAATAAACAAACCAATAAAACAATATAAAAGCTACATAAATAGGTGAATAATTAGTACGTATCTAAACAATATATAGACAGGCCCACAGGTCTAATTTAAGAGATTTGCTTGTTTATTGAAGAATTATCTAATGGAGTTGAAGCAAACTACTAAAAAGAATATTATCAAATAAAGCAGATCTGTGATGAGCGCGATGGGGGGCCCTCATTTTTTTGTTGTCATTATGGATTGAAAACCCACTAACATGTGGCAAAAACTGTAAATGGCCCGCTATATCCTTTCTTTTTCAAAGTTTGTTTTTAAACACTATTCTCTTGTGAACGACTAATACCCAATCTATTTAAAAAAAAAAAAAAAAAAAACGCTACTATTATTACTATTGCAATGAGTGAACCTGATCGAAGAGCTCTTAAGCTGATTTATTTGGTGGGTCTTATTTATGAGATGGATGCGATGTATTGCGGAGTGGGAACTCGTGAATTTGTCGAAGACAAAATGGAATTGGATGATTTTCTAAAAAACTTTACAGCAGCCGAAATGATTTATTGCTGTTTGGTTCACGATCAACTAATAACTCCTGGGTATGTGGAAGGCATGATCCATTCGGGGTTAAAAGGCACATTGGTATCAAGCATTCTTAACATGATCACAACCGCACCGTCACTTAGAATAGATGAACTGAGACGTATACTATGTACTACGATCAGTGAAAGTGCACAATCATACTTTAAATCGCACATGATGTATTTAGAAGATTTGATGGAGGAATACACGGTAGAATTTACAATGGGTAAATTGAATAATCTGCCATACGCACCAAATCAGCGGACAAGTGATGAATATTACACCTGGGATAAAGCACGGGTTGAAACAATCCAACAGGCTAAACAGGCCATTAGGAAAACAAGTTCTGGCGAATTACATCTGAAATTTGCTAAAGAGTTGAACGAACATTTATTCCGATGGTTTGTTAATTTGAAACGGGAGCCGCAATGGTTAAAGCTAGCTGGTGTCGTAACAAAATTTGAGTATGTCTACATTGAGAACTGGGTAAAACCTCTTGAAAATAACCCAGAAATGCTTATACTGCCAGCTCTATTTAACGGCATGAGCTACGGCTCATATCACAGTTCTCCTGAAAATTTTTGCTACATCAAAAGCAAAATCAATTCGTCTTTAAAAGATCCAGAGAATTTCGCATGGGGTGAAGATCCAATTGAAACAATTAAACAATTAGGCGCTACTTCAACATTTTTGAGAGCAACTTTGATTTTAATATCTATCAATAAAAGAGAGGGTAGTGGCGTTGATGAAATCGAGTTTACTAGAATAACCCATCCAGTTGGACCAAATTCGCAACCTCATGAAAATTTGCTAATGTTATTGATACATCACAGCCGAGTGGGGTTTTTGCGATTCATTCATGAACTTAATTGGTGAACCAGTTGGGGGGGGGGGGGGGGTTTATTTTTTTTATAAGTGGTAATGAATAAAGTGGATAAATGTAATTTGTTTCTAGGTCAAGTTACTTGATAGAAACGCTTCTTTTTTATTTTATTTTTTGGCTCAACACGTATAACGGTTTATGTTCCATGCGGCCTATTGTCTCACATATTGCAACGGGTTGTGCTCTAGACTATTTTAACATAAAGCAGGAAGAAGAATATAATAAATATTTGAAAAAAAAAATTTATAAAAGAAATCTATACTATTTCATCACGAATATAAGGCTCATCAGCTCTATCCACATACAAAGTGGATTCATTACCAACAGGAGGCAATGGATTGTAACATTTTGATGAGGTCAACGCTGGAAATGTCCTTCTATAACTGAAAATAGCCCAACCACTGCCCATAATACTACCCAAAATGACATCAATATAATGATGACGATAATCTTCAGTTCTTGATAACGCGACATAAAATGCTAATAAAATTGGTAAAAATACTGCCAAAGGCTTGTACAAAGCGGCTCCTGGTCTAAAAGCTTGCAACTGACCGGCAATCCATAATGCCAAATACCCCAGTCCCGAGAAGCTTGTAGAACTGTGACCTGAAGGAGTACTTTTGAACCCTTCTTGCAGCACTTTTTGGTTACCGTTGGTACAAACATCGATTGCAACTAATTGATGGATTGGAGTCCCTTGAGCTGGGATACATCTTGCCAAAAAATCTGGCCGTGGTCTTCCTAGCCATACTTTTAAGCTGTTCGTTAGAATACCATTGAAAACATAAGCAGTTATAAGTCCTAGTAGTGACATGTGGATTAAACGTAACCGGTTTTTGCGTCGAATTGCGAACAAAGGACTGACAGTGACAGTTATTGCCGGCACAATTACAGCCAATGCAATGCACAAAGAGTTTGGAACTTGTTCATGGTCCGTAAGTGGGAATGAAATTGACATGTCATCTAAACTAAACATTCGATGGAAAGGAGTTTGTAGTTCTAGTAAATAATATGCAGCTGCTCCCAGTACTATTACTACCCAGTCAAACAAATATCGTTTCTGGATTTTTTTGATACGTTGCGCAGCTTGCGAAGATATTGTATGAATCTGAAGGTTCAAAGGTGAATCCATGGTCGATATGCTACTGTTGGAGTGGTGGTGATATTGATGAGGAGTAAAAGTTCCAAATGACAAAATATCGGTAATCGGTTCGCTGTAGTGATAATGGTGCGTCGTGGCGGCGCTACTTTCCGGAGGTGGTGGTGGTGAAGAATCTGGGGATAAATATTTTTGATTTTGAAACAATTTTTTTTTTCCTTTCCCAAATGTAAATTTGTTGGATTGTTCTGAGGCATTTAACGCTAAATCTAGGTTCGACATGCTGAATTTCAAAGTATAAAATAAAGTTACCGAATGCAAAAAGTTATTGTAAGCAAGAAAACGAAACTAACAATGCGGACTGTACGGGTTTTATTAACAACGAAATTTCGGAATTAAAGTCACAAGTAGCTGATCTTCATCAAATGGTTGCAAAAGTTGTAGTCGCAACAAGACGATGATCAGATGGGGTTGTTCATGCAATAAAAGCATATCGAGATGGCTAGATAAGTAAGGATTTATTTATTTATTTTTTTCGTATGTATTATTAATAATACTAAAGTCTGGTCATGATACGGGGTTGGATGCTATTTGTAGTGAAATTATCTATGTGAAGCAACGGTTTGAAGAAAATGTGGTTGGGTTAGCTAATCAAGGTTGAGGGTTATCAACGGCCGAATTGCAAGACTGGTAAATACCCAGCTGGAAATGAAAAAAAAAAAAAAAAAAATTTTAAGATTAACCAAGTTTTGGATACCTGTTTGGAAAGTATCCATATAATTTAAGGAGGCTTTAAACTTTTCTAATAATGGTGCTGATATCTTTTTGTCTAATAGCTTGAATGTTAAAAAAAAAAAAAAAAAATTTAGTGTGGGTCCTTTGTAATTTAAACAATAACTAGCGCTTAATTAAAATGAGGACGCGTCCCAAGCTTTGGCAATGCCAAATTTTACACGTAAATTGGGTCAACTAGAATTTTATAATCTCCCGCAACAAAATTATATATTAAAAAGAAAAAAGCCGAGTAGATAATGAGTGATACTATACGTATCCTTGTTACAACAGATAATCATGTCGGGTACAATGAAACACACCCAATTAGGGGAGCGGATTCGAGTGCTACGTTTGCAGAAATTATGAACCTGGCAGTTGAACAAGATGTAGATGCGATTTTACAATCAGGCGATTTATTCCACTACAACAATCCATCGAGAGAAAGTATGTACAACGTTATTAGATCGATTCGAAAAGCATGCTTAGGGGATAAACCGGTGCAGTTAGAAGTCTTAAATCATGGAACACTGGATATGGATGATGATGAATTTAATCATGTAAATTACGAAGATCCAAATTTCAACGTTGCGATCCCAATGTTTGCAATTTCAGGAAACCATGATGATGCAGGTGGACAATCAATGTTATCAGCAATGGATGTTTTGGCTTCTACAGGGCTGATTAATCATTTTGGTAGAGTTTTGGACCATACTGAAATTATAGTTGAACCGATTTTGTTAAGAAAAGGGAAAACTCAATTGGCGTTGTATGGCTTGGCAAGTGTACGGGAAGAGAGGTTGAGAATGGCTTTTAAACAAGGTAATGTCGTTATGAAACAACCGAAAGATTATGTTGACGAGAAGTGGTATAATATCTTTGCTGTGCATCAAAACCATGCTAATCATGATACAAGGGATTTGTATCTAGATGAACGACTAATTCCTAATTTTATTGATACAGTAATTTGGGGTCATGAACATGAATGCTTGATTGATCCGCGGTTGAATGAAGAAAATATGGTCAGATTTGTCCAACCAGGTAGCTCAATAGCCACAAGTCTATCTGAAGGTGAGGCAGTTCAAAAACATGTGCTAATCATGTCAATTACTGGTAAAGAATGTAAATTTGAAAAACTGCCGCTGAGAACCGTTCGACCATTTATGATGGAAAAATTAGTGCTAAATAATGAACCGGAATTAAAAGGACTGGAGAATTCGTTGAATGAAAAAGTTAAAGGTAAGGTAGGGAATTTAATGTACCAAAAAGTGGTAAAATTAATTAATGATGCCAAAAGCCAATGGATTGAGCAAATTGGGGAAAATATAAATGAAGAGGAAATACCGTTACCACTGGTTCGATTGAAAGTTGATTATACCGGGTTTGAAGTTGAGAACGCCACACGATTTTCAAATAAATTTCGCGGCATGGTGGCTAATGAAGATGATGTTGTGGTTTATTTACGAAAGAAACAAAGAGCTTCAAGGAGGAAAACTGACACTGGGGAAGATGTATTGAACCATGAAGAAGTACTGGAAGCAGATGAACAGGTAATGAATGAAACGATGGTTCATCAATTGGTCGATGATTATTTGGGGGATCAAAAGCTCGATTCGTTATTAGAAACTTCATTGGGTGGGGTGACTAGGGAATTTGTACAAGGTCAATCAGCTAAAGGGAGCTTTAAAGAGTTTGTTAACCATGCTATGGTATCTAATTTTGAAAACTTGAAAGTTCATGATATTAATACTGTTGATGACAATGAATTTATACAAGTACTGAAACAAGGTAAAGCACTACAAGAGGGGTATCATAGGGTTAAAAAAGAGAAAGTTAAATCAACGAAGGATAGTGACGATGAAAATAGTGATGAGGAGATGGGTGTTTTGGAAGAAGAGGAAGACGCACAACCCAAAAGAGCTACACGCGGAAGAGGTGATAAAAAAACGCAAGCTAGTACGCGAGGAAGGGCGGAAAAAGGCAGAGGCGCCAAAACTAAAACTTCAAACACAAATGCTAACATTAGTGCAACTACTACTACTACTACAAATAAAAAAAGTGATAATAGCAGCAATACGGCCAGAACACCTGCTAGAAGAGCACCTGTTCGACGTGCAGCGGCAGCACAAGCCGCTAAGCCTAAACCACAAGAAATTGTTATTGATGATGATAGTGATGATAGTGATGGATTTGGCTAGCCGTTTCTATTGTAAAATTTAATGTTTGAGATTATTTATTCAAGGTAGATTATGTAAATCTATGTAAATCAATGTTGAAATGAAATGAGAATTAAGCATTGTGTTTCTGATCCGTCGGTACTGACAACAATACGGAGCCGAGCCGGCCGATTACAACGCGCACTCGAAACCCCGACGGTGCACGAACTCAATCTTCAGAGCCGCGGCTCAAGATCTAGCAGCTTGAATTTGTTAGTGCTCCAGACTTAAACTCCGATCCGCACCTTTTTATTTAAATTACTATTCCCAACTTGGACGCTAAGGCGGCCCATTGCTAAAAAAATGTAATTTGCGCAAAAGAGGCAAGACAAAAATAAACGGTTGCGGTTGCCATGAGCGACCCATAAAATACTGCCTCTATGAGCGAAGATGGTTTCGTGATAATGAATTCTCAATTAGCGTTAGACTGTTGCAATACCGATTGAACGTTAGAAAGAGTCTAAATAGGTATTACGTCTTTATTTTTCTCATGTAAAAGATAACGTTTAAAGCTAGAGCTTAAAAAGCTTGACAGATTAATTTTTAAACTCAGTATGTCTGCACTCGGAACATTGGGGGATTTTGTCCGATACACCGGCTCTAGTCGACGCGGCTGATTATATTAGACTTATGAACCATATATATGCATACATTTTTATTTGCTATAATCCTGCAAGTCAAGTGGCCATCAAAACAAAGAACATTTTTTATTATTATATACCATACCATATCTTATCGAAGTCTACCAATAACTTTAATACCTTATACGCGAGAAATTTGGATAGGTTGACGATGAATCAATTTCCATTTTATGAACTAGGCAATTTTTAATTTCCCCTCCCCCCTCGCGCTCTTTTTTTTTTTTTTTTTTTTTTTTTTGCCCTTCTGTTTGGGATGAATAAAGATCCGCATATTCCGCAACATTTGCCTCTTCTGTCCCTATAAGTGTTTATTACCAAAGTTGATTACGAATAAAAAACGCATTGTTTTGAATATTATTTACATTGTAACGGAATTTTTGTGATCATAACGTTGTTATATTATCAGGAGAAATAGAATAGGTACGTGTATTATTATGGAGTCGAGGTGGACAACCTAAGGTTCATGTACGTACCCCTGAAATAATAATTTCATATGTAGGTTAATGAAACTTTTTTGGGATAAATTTCGATCCAAAATAAACTATTTAACTAAGTTGTCTAAATTACCACCAACTTGGGGTTAAAAATATATCGTCATTTACTGGTTGTTCCAATTTCTAAGGGCAAATAAGGTATCGGCCGGAATAAATAAAAAAAAAATATGGATTATTTTTTTATTTTCATTTTCTGTTTGGTAGAAATTTTTATTTTTTTCCCACCACACCACAATTATTATTAACAATGCGACAATCGCTATTACGATTGAACAAAGTAATCACTCTGTTCACTAAAGAAAATTGTGGTCTTTGTGATAATGCTAAATTGGTACTACAAGATGTTCAAAAAAGTACAAGCTTTCAGTTAAAACAGATAAATATTACAAAACCTGAAAATAAGAAATGGTTTGATCTATATGTAAGTATACACAACGAATGATAAAAAAAAAAAAAAAAAAAAAATTAAAATTAAAAAAATCTTGCGTTCAATAAATAATATTGCAAAGGTTACTTCACAATAAATAATAATACTAACAGAATGAATAAATATTCATTCATAGGCATTTGATGTACCAGTAATCCACATCCCCGATTCAAGTAAAGCTTGTGGATACACTAAACAAATGCATCGACTTGATGCACAGAAAGTATTAAGTCAATTAAAAAAATGAGTCTTATTATTTTAAAACTGGTCATAGCGGTGCAATAGCAACCTTTTCATTATTAGTGGTAGTAGTTCCATGAGTCTCGTTTTTTACATCTTTATCCTCCTTTTTTAATTCATTCTCCATCTCTTTTCTTGCCAGTTCAGTTCTTCTTTGCCGCTCTTTCCTTTCATCTTGTTCTCGTTCTGCCAGCTCTTTAGCATGTTTGTTCCTTGCATGTTGCATCATATTATCTTTCCTACTGAAAACTCGTAAGCATATTGAACACTGGAAATCTTTTTGATTTTGATGTGTGGTTTCAATATGTCTATACAAATGTTCTCTTCGAGCAAATGGCCTCCCACAACTTGAACATTCATATGGCTTTTTCTTTGGCGGTGGGTATAACGTATCAGAGCGATTTCGAGAGTGGCTATTGCTTTGTTTAGTCATGTAATAAGGATCTGCTACACTTGCTGCTGTTTGATGATGCGACCTGCTTCGGCTAGAATTACTACTGTTATTATTTTCATCATGCCGATAATTTAAATCCACGCTTGAAAATGTTGGTTTCCTCTTTCTACTATTAGGTGGTGATACTGAGTTTGAATGCTGGTGATACCCATACGGTGGGATCATTGGAGTATTTGAGTAAGAAGAATCCCCTTGTGTAGGATATCCTGGTGGAGGAGGTGGGATGTAATAGCCTGAATTTGAATAATGAACAGGTGGAGGCGGAGGAGGAGGAGGTGGTGGCGGCGGCGGACCACCACCACTACTACTTTGTTGAGATTGAGGTTGAGGTGGGAAAGTATATACATGACCTCCTGAAGTTGTTGTCGTTACTTGTCTAGTACCTCCTGATCGATAAAAATGTGGCGGTGGTGGTGGTAATTGATGATATTGCGAGTAGTAATTCTGAGGAGGGTCTAATGACGATATATGAGGTATTGAGTTATTATTAGTATGATTAGATTGTCGATAGTTGGTATCATTGCTGTTAGTATCCTCAGGGGAGATTGATGAAGGTTTAGATTGTTCCAAATTTTTTAAATAATTCTTTGGTGTGCTCTGATCAGCTTTTAATTGTAAAGTAGAGTTGCTAATTTTCTCATCGTCAGATTGACGCTTAAGGCTCAAAAGCCCCAGCGCTGCATCAAATTCAGCCATCGGATTATTATTATATTAATGTATTACGTCGAATGGTTAGTCGATGGTAAACCTTATGTTGTAGATTTTTTTTTTGATAAAAAAACTGTAGAAAAAAAAAAAAAAAAAAAAAAAAAAAAAAAAAAAATTATTAATCTTTTTTGTTCTCTTAGTAACCGGGGACAGAAAAGGTAGAACAGAACACTGAGTAACTAACTGAGTACTGAACAAACTGTCTGACTGTCTTCGAATTCAAATGCGAGAGGAAAGAATAAGGAACAAAAGAAATAAAAAGAAAAAAATAAAATAAAAACGATGACAAAAAAGAAAAAGTTTCCCCTAGTGGACTAGAACTGGTAATTGTATACGACCCCAAATAGAAGCTTTTAAAAAAAAAAAGTTGAGGTCGGGGGAGAAGAATAAAAAGGTATTAATCCTTGGACTTTGTTATTTATTCCATCAAGTTGATTATATCTTTAGTTATTGTGGTATCGTTACTTTTGTTTGAAGCTTGTAATATAGAAAAAAGCAGGAAAGAAAAAAAAAAAAAAAAAAAAAAAGAGATGCTGTATCAAAATTCGATTTGGATAAAGTCGAACAAGGCCACCCCCTTTTTCCCGGCTGCTGACTGAGTATATAAATGTGCGGTTATATTAAAGTTACCAGCTCAAGATTGAAATTAAGATCCTCCCCAAATGGTAACTGGTAATAATAATAAAAAAGGTTATTTCCAAGAAGTTAGATTTAAAAAAAAAACACTTAATGATTTTCAAGTTATTTCGATATTTTAGATAATTAGTAAGAATTTTGGTGCATAACCAGAGTTTAGAAGAAAACTGTGAGTATTAATATTTCGGTTTCAAGCTTGGAAAACAACAACAAAAAAAAGGGGTAGCTAACAGCTAAAGCTTTGAATGTTTGCTGCGAGCTACAGCTTTTGTAGATGATCCCAAGAAAATATATATTTCACTGCCAAAAACAAAACAAAAAAAAAAAAAAAAAAAAAAAAAAAAAAAAAAAAAAAGAAAATATAATATGCTTAAAATCTAATTACCCAATATTTCTATACATACAAGAAGAGATTATTTTAATAGATGGCATGTATTTTATACTAGGTTTTCATACAGCAATACTAAAAAAAAATCCGGATTTTTCTTTTTAAAGCGCTTTGTAGTCCATGTAAGCTTACGTGAAGGCTCTTTTATTAGTGGCTTTGTCAAATTTTTATTATTATAGAAATAATAACGGTGCCACCAAAAGTCCAATATCTCAAATCCCCTTTGTTTGTTTGTTTGTTTGTTTTTTTTATATCCTGAAACTTGATTCAAGGTGATGGTTTTAGTTTTACAACCGGGG
>JAJLUN010000341.1:0-10310 GCA_030564365.1 Blastobotrys arbuscula | reverse complement strand
AAGACAATATTGTCATGACCAGTTGGGCGCGCACTTGAGGTTTAAATTTAAGTTTAGTTTCGTGGGTCTTAGTGTGCCACCGGCTAATGGGCGTGGCGGCTTGAGACGTCGCAGTAGTTGCCTCATTTGGATCAAAAATACCTAAGCTTACATTAATTAACAAATCACTTACAGTAGAACTCAGTTTTCAAGCCCTGTAAATAGCTTTTACAGCTAATTTTTTTTTTTTTTTTTAATTGCCACCTAAAATCAAAATATAAGAAATTTTTTTGGGAAGATGTCGAGTTTGTTCGTCTTGTCACTTATAACCCATCATCATAGATAGATAGCGCTATTCGGTCATTTATATAGGTATAGCTAATAGATACATATGTAGGAGTTCCGATATTAATCATTTTAATAATAAAATAATAAAAGTTTTTTTTTTTCTTTTTTATTATAAAAAGCGCATCCGTCTACCGTTGTCTATTAATACAAGATTACTTATAAACCGTGCATACCTTAAGGAGAGAACAAATTTTCAACAAGAATTTTTTATTTTTTATTTTTTTTATTTTTTTAACCTCCTCCCATTCTTGCTATTTTAAAAATTAAGCACCACCTAACTTTTTGATATTTGATTGAACAAAAGACAAGAGAATAGTTAAACTGTATTATACAACACAACACAACACGACACAACACAACACAACTAACCAACCAAAAACGAAAAACAAGACTTAAATTTACTAACAACTATACCTAAAAGAATACACTATGAGTAGCAACGCTGTAGTAGTACGACCAAAAAATGCGCCAAACACAAATACCAATAACACGACAACGAGCTCGACAACAGCGACGACGACCACAACCACAACGTCAGGAACAAAACGCCGCAAATCAGGACAACCAAAGTCACTTCCGCCATTTGTGAAAAAGTTGTGGTCAACTGTTAATGATGACGAGAATAAGGAGTATATTAGCTGGACGCCAGATGGGGATTCATTTAGAGTAAGAAATCGAGAAATGTTTGAAAAGACTGTTTTGCCAAAATATTATAAACATACCAATTTTTCATCTTTTGTACGGCAACTGAATATGTATGGCTTTCATAAAGTTCAAGATGTTCAGCATTCAGAAGAAGATTGTTGGAAGTTTGAAAGTCCCAATTTCAAAAAGGGTAGAGAAGATTTATTGATTAATATTGTACGAAATAAAAGTCAAGAAGAAGAAGAGGATGATGATATTAGTAAAATCTTGACAGAACTTCAGAGTGTCAAAACTAGTTTAAACGCCGTGGCGAAAGATGTCGGGGAAATACGTAAAGATAATCAGTTGTTATGGAATGAGAATTTGAATTCACAGACTCAATACCAACAACAATATCAAACTTTGAATAAAGTGGTGCGGTTTTTGAGTGCTATTTATGGGAACCAGCGATTTCAAGACATTGCCAGCCCGAAACCTCAACAACGGTTATTGACCAATAATGAAAATGGGTATTTTGATGGCCATATGGATTTGTTGAATACTACAAATCCTAATAATACCAATTTTCTCAATAATAATAATAATAATAACAATAACAATAACAATAACAATAACAACTTTAATATTGATTTTATGAATAATATTGCTAATAATAATAATAACAACAAGATTAGCCATTTGGAACCGTTGGATGAAAACTCACCTACTAATAGTGATAGATCTGAAGATAATGAGGATCAAGCACAACGGATTTTGAATAATTCTTATAAAGCGGATAACTTGAATCAAGATATTAATTCTCATTCAAAAACTTTATCGGCAATTGAGGATCTAATTCGACAACAGCCGATTAATAATGATGCTAGTGACTTTGATGCCAATGAGTTTATGAATCTGGACGATTTGATTTCGCTGCCAGATACTACTGATCCAGTTGCTAAGAAACAAAAGGTTGACAATTAGTGGTACCTTTTTTTTTATTAAATTTTTTTTTTTTTTTTATATATTCAAGTAATGTGTTTAATGACTATCTTTTTTTACCAAAGAAATAATTTTTTTTTTTTTTTTTTTTTTTTTTTTTTTTGTTTGTTTGTTTGTTTGTTTTCACAAATTGTATTAAATAATAATAATAAAAATTAAATAAATAAAAAAAATATAATAACTTAAAAAATGATTCTTCAAGATCAAACAGACCGAGTATCTGTTTCATCATGATTAGAAGTAGTAGCAGCAGTACTAGCAGTAGTAGTAGTACTACTACCCCGTCTATGTAAATCAAATAACTGCCGCCTTGAATTAACAAACCGATTCCATACATTCCTATTATGCTGACTCTGATGCTCATTTCGTTGTGATCGTAACTGTCTTCTTAACTCTGCTTCCTGATGGAACTGTGCCAAAACCGCCCGTCGACTTTCTTTGGGCAGCAATTGTGCATTCCAAATATCCAAAAACCTATTAAACATGGATGTTTCCACTTGGTATCCTGGCGGGATTACTACCCCGTCAATTACTTGAGTTTCTGGCTCATTTGGTGGGTTATCACTAATCTGTTCATTCTGTTTCAAACTCAAATCGACTCTACATAATGGACATTGACTCGATGAATTCAACAACCACGGGTCGACGCAATAAGCATGGAAACGGTGATTACATGGTAATGCACGCATGATTTCTCCATCTTGGAACGGTTCAAAACAAATTGGACAACCAACTGAATTATGGTCTTCATCTTTTTCTTCTTCTTCTTCTCCAGTGGTTACAAACGGATTTTCTTTTTCTCCAGTCCTTGTATTATTATGATCGATTTTCTTTTCAATATCTTTATCATTTTCTTTAACTTGAAATGTTACCAAAGGTATTGAATCCAGCACTGCTCTTGCCAAACCTTTTGCTTTAGTTGAATATGCGGGATCGAACGGGTTGCTACTACCAGTATTATTATTATCATTGTTGTAATTATTAGCCCCGTTTGGTGCTAACCCATATCGTTCAGGGTGTTTATGAACTCGAATGGCACCGGAAATAATTACAAACAAAAACCCAGCTGCTACCACCCCAGTAACTGAATATAAAATGGCCATAGCTACTGTTGAATTTGATGAACCTGATGATGTAGAAACATGGTTATCTGAATTGGGTGAAATGGTGGCAGTTAGTGGAGTTGATGACCCGTTAACCCTTTCAAAAATACTTTGTCCAGCAGTATCGGTTAACATTGTAAAAACTGTTCCTAATTGTGTTTCGAATTGCTCCACGGTATCATTTTTGGAGAAATTACATGCTTGGTTGTTTAACGAGTACATTACTGTACATGATGGATTGGAGTTTGATATCTTGTCCAAAATAGTCCCAGCCTCAGTCGTATCATCGCAATTTACCAATATAACATTATTTTGTTGAATATCGTCATCTACTGTCGCCAGTACTACATCTCCCGAACAAATCATGTTTACTCCTGATATTGTCGTCATACTCATCTCTGAGCTTGAACTCATGGCTGCTACATCTGTTCTAACCATTAATACACTCCCTTCTGATGAATTCACTGATAATGTAAAATCTTTTAAAAATGGTTTGGTATTATTTGTCGGTGATACCACCTGTGATAAGTCGTAACTACCTACTGTCTCTGGATCTCCTCCATCGCTTGGACTCTGATCGATTTCTCCATCGCTGTTACCACTACCATCTTCGTTGCCATCGGCATATGCCGTAATAAATAATAATGCAAAAGTTAGAAATGTCAATTCTAGCGTTCCAAAACTGGAACTGCTGAATATTTTCATGTCGTTATACTAATAAAAAAAAAAAAAATAAAAGTTGGTGTTGGTTGGGGGTTGGAGAAAAAATAATAATAAAACACAACACAACTGTGCGTGATTATTTATTCCTTGCAGCGACTTTTTTTTTTTTTTCCCTGTTGTTTCGTACAAAAAAATCTAGGACCCTAAACTTGTTGCAGTTATTGCACCTATTGAAAAGAAAAAAAATACAAAAGTTTCTGTAATCTTACTTTTGTAGTTTTTTATCGTAATAGTTGATCAAATAAATAAGTTATTTTGGTTGAATGAAATGAATGATGGATGGATTGAGTAGAAAAGTACAAATTTAAAAAAATAAAAAAAATAATAATAATAATAAAAATAGTTTTGGAATATTAAGAATAAAAGTAAGCAGAGCGTACCGTAGTACCAAGAATAGCTGCTTATAATACCAAACAAACAAGGCCTTGGAAATTCAAAGATTAAATTTTTTTTTTTTTTTTTTTTTTTTTAATTGTGTTAAGTGTGCATTTGCTGCTGAACCACTACAGCTTACTAGTAAAAAAAAACAAAACAAAACAAAACAAAAAAAAACGTTCCACGCCACTGCTGCAGGTTATATACGTATAGACACGTTATACGTAATTATAAGATTAAAGCTCAAATCAAATCAAAGAATAAATAATCAATCGATTGGAGTTGGTGGCTTGATATCTAGCGGAAGGTCCAATACAGGATAAGATGATGAAGTTTTATCGTTCCATTGGGTAGTTTGAATGAATGAAATGATGGCAATTTATAAGCTTATCAGAACCTTTCAAGTACTGGTATTCCTCCCTCCCTTTTCAATGCAGTATGACCAAAAGGCGGCTGTGCGGATCGAATTGGGTTTTTTTTTTATTACTTTTTACAAAAGCACCAAAATTTTAAGTATCCACCAGTGTACTTATTACGACCTGGAATAAATTGAGAAGATCCTTTTTACAAATACATGTTTAGACAATAGAATACGTTCCAATGGCTCTTAACCAAATCTGGTTAATCAATAAAAAATTAACAGTTTTGCGGTACAGTTTTTTTTTTTCTTTCCCAACTGTTAACCTTTTCAAAAAAATAAAGTTTATGGAGTCTATAAACCTGTCACCGTAAGCTTATTTTTTATTTGGGTAGAAAGATGACGGGGCTATGATTAAAATTTAGCTTTAAACCCCCACCACTCCCTCCCCCTTTTCGAAACTTACGAGCTAAAAAAGATTGAAATATTTCTAAATAAAGTGTTTGAATCAGTGGCTGAATTAATTAATTATACATTAATTTACAATGTTCAAGACATGTAAAAGAGTTCCAATCCATCAGATCCATTAAATTGTGTTTGAAATTATTCTCTTTTTTTGGATGTTTTTTTTTCTTTCCACCACCAAAGTTTAAAATTCCAAAGGATTAGCCAAGTTTTTGATTAGTGGACATATAGATCTCGACTAGATAATTATTTTAAAGAATTCGACTATTTCATGTTTCGAGTTGAAAATGTACATAGATATCAAACACAATTTAATGGGTGGACTAAAATTTGTGGAGGCAGGTACCCTGGGCTATTTTCTCTAACCCTTATCACGCATTGCGTGCATCACAGGGCTGGGATATATCAAATGGTACTATTTTTAGTATTAAAAAATAAAGAATAAGCAAAGCATGCAAGATCAAACCAAGAAATAGCTTAGGGAGATTGGGTTACAATGCATGTCAATGTTAGATCGATTAAAACCGATCTCATACACTAATTTTAAGACCAACTTTTCACGGATTCCAAAGAACAGGGTGTAAATTATTATATTAATTATTTTTCCATCATTAATATATTAACTCTTGCCACAACAGTATTTAAACATCAGTCGTCTCAGTTAAAAACCAACCGAAATCAGAATATTTACAAAAAAAAATTAAATTAATTCTCGTCAAACTAGAAATTTGAAGATCATTTGCAGCACAATTCTCACTTTATATTGATAAACTAATTATTAACCCTTGCACGAATGATAGCCCAAATTCAATTTAACATGATATACGCGTTTCAACTTAAAGGTTTAGCCTGATTTTCAGTCAGTATGCTTTGTAAAAAAAAAAAAATTTGTATGTATAGCTGCAATCCATGTGGGCACTCTATAACTCCTTTATAATATTAAATTTTTCACTTCTTTGTAAAATTAAATTTTCCATCTCTTATAAAATTAAATTTTTGAGTTTGAAGTATTATTACATGTATACCATCATAATCCAAATTAGTGGGTTAACCTTCATCGAAAATAACTGGCACAAATTACCGGATCTGTTTTAAAAATAATTAAAGTAATTTTGGCTGCAAAATAGACTAGTTTTTCCAAACAAATAAAAAAAATCAAAATTCCCAATTTAATGGATACGTTTATACAGTTAGTTCATTTTTTGATGATCGCTATTTGGAACGTAGGTTAGTAATACGTATCGGAGTTCGTGATCGTGATAAACTATTGGAGTGAAAGCTTCTAACCAACTAGGGTCTAACTGGCATTTCGCGAAATAACCCCCTCTAGATCGTAAAAAAAAAAAATTGCCTGCTACTGTTGCGTAACCAGGGTGAGAAGCAAAATCTGCCTGTTTAGAGGAAAAAAAAAAAAAAAAAAAACTTATAAAGTTAATCAACTTGATGGTAAAGAAAAAATTCAATGGTTAAGGGTACTATTGTAAAAAGCTCGAACCTCTATATGATTCAAAATTGGTTTTACTATTTATTATTATTACCAGACAAGCAGCAGTTTTCATTTTAAATAGTCATTTTTTAACATCGTACACCATCTCTTGTTCTAATACTTTTAATCACAATACAGGGTTAGTTGTTATTATATATGTTATTCTTTTCGTTTAGGCTAAAAATCCGCGGTGAATTTGGTGTCCAGGCTGAACACTAATCTCGTTTAAAATAGACAGACTAAGGGCTATAAGGTCATACTTCAAAATTTGTTACTGTGCAGCATAAACGCTAATAATAATGATAGAAACCACCCACTCTACCAGCAACGATATCATCAATATTAAAAAAAAAAAAAAAAAAAAAAAAAACCTTTAGGGTTGGATATATATTAATAAAAAATTTAACTAAAACAAAACTACTGTATAAATGAAGATTGCAAAAACAAATAAAAACTAAAAATGCAATTTTGGTGGGGGTGTTTGATAAATATGGTTATACCAGCATAGATACTCGTTATTCGAAGAAACAGATGAGGGCATAGCGATGGAGCTCCATGTTGGCAACACTCGATTAACTGATCTTGTCGGCGTTGGTGCTGCAAATTCGGCTGGTTTGCTGGTTGTGTTGACTGCACATGTATTAATTGATGATGGATCGGCTGGTAAGGAGGTTTGAACCGTTGGGGGTTTTTTTGCCGACCATTTATAATTGAATGGTGATCGCAAATCTGGAGGATTATTAGTATTATTACTAAAACCAAAACTTTTGTTGTTGTTGGTGTTATTAACTTCTTTTTGTGGTGTTTGGTCGCAAATGTTATAATAGTATTGCCAATGATAATTACTGAATTCTGACGGTTTTAGTGGTGAGATACTGGAGATTGGAGGAAGACGAATCCCATTATTTTCTTCTCTGGGCCGTAAATTGGTATCACTTAAAACAGAATTCGGAATAAAACTAGTGTTCATAGTTAGTGGTGCTTCAGACGATCCAATAGAACTAACTGAATAAGTTGGTGAGATGTCTCGTTCATTTTCTAATGGTGGTGTAAAAGCCTGACTTTCCAACCCGCTTGAAATTCGGCTTGATGATCTTCTCATTCGCAAATCTTTTCCTTTTGTTCGCAAAGGTTCTGTAACAGCTACACTAATCAATGGGTTGATAACCATTCCATTTGTAAACTTTGCTGCATGTTCACTGACGCTATAAATTTCATTCAGGTTTTCAACCACTTTTCGACCTGCTTTAATAATCCGATCACTTACTGTAGATTCCTTTAAAGTCTTGGAATCGAATTTCATCAACATGCAGATTAATAGTTCCAACCGTTCATTTTTCCCCAAATGGTCTGGTTCGCAATGCTTAACGCTTTGTGGCCACCAACTTGGCTTGGATTTATCTCGTAGTTTATAAGGATGAGTAGTTTGTTTATGTGGAACTACCGCTTTGATCCATAATTTGGCGATTTCTTTACAGGTTGATTGCAAAAGTAATGTTAAAGATGTGTGGTAATATAATCTTAGTTGGTCAATGCTGGATACATCTAATTGATAACTTGGTCTGTTTGACGTTAATGATGGAGGATAACTGCTAATTTGTGCATTGACTTGTTCAAGCTGTAAACAATTGGATACAAAGTTTGATAATTTGGATGAGTATTCGATACTAGTTTTGTTGGTCAACGGGTTGTGAAGAATTAGGGTAAATTGTTGGTTGGATTGTGCTGTGAATTGATGCAGCATTGAAATAATCCATTCTTTATCCATCATCTTATACTAAAAAAAAAAAAACAATGAATTGATGAATAATAATAATATATAATAAGAATACAAAAATCTTGATATGTCACTGTTTATATAGTAGCTCGTTTCTTTTATTTATCTTGTTTATTTATATCATTGTTTGTTATTTATGGGCTTTTTTTTCTTGACCTATCATTATAATGTATCTATGGGTTTTAGTTTTATTTTTCAGCTTTCAAAAAACGACCAGGGGTTGTCATACCAGGAACCAAGTTACTACGACTTGAATTTAAAATAATAGTCTTGCCATAGGATACGCGCAGGACACGAAAAAATAAAATATAAAATTGAATTCCACCATTACGGATATAAATATTAACTAAAAAAAAAAAAAAAATCATGCCAAAATATCAATAACGGATTTTTCCACTCTCAACCGAGTTCTTTTCCATTTCCTTTTAAACTGTGTCAATTTTTGTCGTCTTCGTTCAGTTTGTCGCCATTTTGGGCTATTATTATTGTTATTATCAACGCTGTGGAAATTTGTAGTCAATGTCAAGGGTTTTCTATCATATATTGATCCATTTTGTACTCTTTTCATATCATTTACCAAATCACTATATAAAGCATTGGTTACTTGGTTAGTCTGGGCGGTTAACTTTTTCAAACAATCTAGTTCATATAAAGACTCCCCTTTTGGGTTGTATCTGAAAAACGTGTCCAGAACTTGGCTGTTTTTTTCAAATTCTAATATACAATCCAATTCCTTGTTGCACATATTATTAGTATTGATATCGTTGGATTTATAGATGCATAAGTTAAGCCACAATATTCGATTCTTTCGTACTCCAACATTTTCATCATGATAAAATTTTGGGTCAGCTAATCTAAACCGTATCAATTTTTCAACCAGGTATTCAGATATCTGCGTATTGGCAAATAAATACAACAAGGTGGCACTAACACATTCGTATCGAGGAGATAAAAAACATAATGTAGGTATCAAACTATTAATTAATTCGATATAAGCGGAGCTTGATACTGTAAGTTTATTGTTACAGACTCGGCAACAAAACAAACAAGTTTGTTTAACCAACAGTTCCAAATTTACTAAATTAGTCTCTCTTATTGCCATTATGTTAGAAATTCGATTGAAATAACTAGATAGCCATCCAAATTCATCTTTTGGATCCCCATTCAGGCAACTAATTCGTAAAAACTCCAAAATCTTCGTCAAATTGGCTAGTTCATCAACAAACTCGTCGCTACTGAAATCCATCAACGTTTCAATAGTATCCAATTGTTCTTGCATCTCGTCAACATTTTTTGATACCGTACTTACGGGCGTATGAATCACCGTCCCTGTTGAACATTCTCTCGACCTTGGTCGATATTTGACAGTATCTTGAAAGTTATAGTCAAATGATTTGTTATCTTTTCCTTCGTCGTTTTCGCTGGATTGCATAGTATTATATTGGTGCTCTTCGTGCTTGTGAAGATGGGGAGAGCGTAAGCTGAGTCGTCTAGAAAAGTGCATTATAGCTAGCTGCCAGTGTTATTAATTGTTTTTGTTTTGCGTATTAAGTAGTTTGTAAATAAGCGAGTGAATAAAGTACAATTTACTAAAAAAAGAATAAAATATATAACGTTTTGGAGTTTTTTTGAGAATTATTTTCTCTACCTATACATATTATTTATATCCTTATTTACACACCTTATTTTTAACCTTTATGGTCATGATATGCCATGAATATCAGACTTTTATTTATTTATTTTTACCACCTTGTGGCTATTTTTCGACGAAAGGAGCCGAAATCTAGCATTTGACAAGCATGGCCATTTTAACTTCATATACTTATATGCAGTATTGTTGGTTATTAAAGTCCCGTGATGGTTGAATTTGGTGAACTCGTGTGAGGTGGGGTGGTGTTAATGCATGCATGGTATATAATGAAGGATGACCATGAGCATTGAAAATCAGTCCCTAAAATAATCAGTATCGACACCAGAATCAATCACTGGTGAGAGCCTTTAATAGAAATTGTAATTTTTTTGATCAATGATTCACACGCCATCGCCGCAATTGGGCCGCCCGATTACGCG
>JAJLUN010000340.1:0-10445 GCA_030564365.1 Blastobotrys arbuscula | reverse complement strand
CTTGTCATTCACAACCCGGTATTAATACATGATACACCTTTGGGGATCAATTGCGTTAAAGTTTTGAACCAAATTCAAAAACTTGAAATTGAAATTGAAGTTGACCAAAATTCTGATAATCGACCAGATTTTGAATTTACATTTTTGAAGGAAATGCACAATTTGAGAGAAATAGACTTCCAATCCGCAGTTAGAAATGTGGTTATAAATGCTTTGGAGTATATACAGAGTAATAAGGTACACAGAGTTAGGTTTTGTGCAAAGGATGTAGACAAGCGGAGAAATAAATTGATTGGAAAAGATTTGGTTAGTATTACGGGCAATATAAACAGAATTCGAGCGTTGAGTTCCGAGGTAAAGTTTTACTTTGAACGATTTGCTAATTCAACAAAAATTAGTGATACATAATATTATCAATTCAATGTGTTCAAAACGCCGCATTACTTATGCAATGGACTCATTATATTCGTAAATCTAAATACTGCGCTGCGCTAAACTTTCGGCGGATTAAACATAACGAGTAGTTTTCTCCGGTTTTTGAACTACTATTGCTACGCTTTTTTTTTTGGTGCCCTGTTTTTTAATTTATATTTCTCTGAATGTAACAAGACTTGTTTTCTTTTATTCAAAGCCATTGGAATATTAAATAAAAACTACATTGTTTTTTATGTACTTAAATATAAACTTGGTGCTTTGGAATGTATTATTGTTGTACCTGTTCCTTTCGCTTGTCTTTTGGTCGTTTTTTGTTTTTTATTTTTTCTGTTGTCAATTAGTTAAGCATTAGATTGATTGGTGTATCTATTAGCTGGTTCTTTTGGAAGGTACTGTGGCACCCTGCTTTATAAGTATAATTAGAAGAATAAAAAAGGAAACAAAAGTCAGAATTATACGTTCCATTGCATATCAAAATATACCTCACTGTAGCTTTACAAAGAGTATAGAATATCTACTGTCAAAAAATAAAAAAAAGTTTAACCAATATTGATAGTCTAGCATTATAGATAATTTAATATGGAGTCAGTAAACTGAAGTTTACTGCAGCATGTACTCTCGATTTTTATAAAAATTGCGCGGAAAATATATCTCAGCTGCAGATCTTACAGCTTAAATTATATTAGATCCGATCAAGGCCATCTCAATTGACCCCTGCCGATCAAGGAAATTGGTACTGGTGGCCAACCTGGTCGCGCAGGTACGCATAATATTGAAATTTTCACCTGGCTGAGCACCTGATAAACAGTATCGACCTGCTCCACCACCTATTGATGAAAGCATCCCCCCCTCCTCTTGACCGAAATTATAGGATACCCTGTCCAATAGTAGCACAAGCTAATAATCTTGAGTCATGAATAACGCACTTTCACCAAAACTTTCTAGATTGAAAGCCTAACAGGCCCTTGTAGCTTTTTACCCCAAAAACTATAACAAAAAAACTTAATTAATGCCATCTGTTTTAGCCACTTTTACTGTTCTTCTCTCAAGAAATCATCTGCTTGCGTACTAGTGAAAATAGAATGGATAGATTTTGCCAAAAAGTTTTTTACTGGCTTTCGCCGGCTATCAGAACCTCCCTGAATACCAGATAATGCATCCACACCACTTTTGGTAAATTTTTGCATAATTGATGCAACATCTGGGTAAACTGCGCTGATAACTTGTGAGATTGGTGGTGTCACGAATTTGACTTGTTGCAACATTTTCTCAAACGTGTCGGTAGTGGTTTTCCCGCTGCTGATTGTTCCCACATCAACTAACTCATTACCCAGTAGCTTGGCTGTTTTGAAAGGCTTTAGTGCTATTGCGCGACACATGTTGCTGAACCATTCACAGGTTTCGGGGTTGTTGGATGTTTGAATGATTTTGAATTGGTATTCAATTTGCAACTTCACCAAGACGTGGCCAGCTACTGTTCGATCAATTTTGTCGTCATTGTCATTGGGGGTTTTGCAAACAGTAACAGTAGGGTTGTTCATTAGTTGTCTTACTCGTTCAGCATATGCCCGATTTCTGGCATTATCTATTCTTCGTAATACAGTTTCCAATCCTTCTATTATATAAATAATTTTCTCAGTTGGAAAAATCGTTTTAATTTGCTCAACGTGGGTATCAACTTGATTATTTTCAATAATATCAAAAAGCTCAGGCCCGTTGATAAACACAAAAGCTTGGTCCGATTTTTGAACCGTTGGATCACATGGTTTATACATATCTTCTACAGGGTCGTAGATACTAGTCACTTTTCTTCTAATTCGAACCGGTGAAAAATTTTTGCATTCAGGTTTATCCCACTTTCTTATTCGCATACCTAATACAACAAGTTCCTCCCTCATTAGTTGCCCTAGATCTGTTTGATACAACTCGTTATCGATATCCAGAGTCAAATCTTTAGTTAGCTGATCATTTTGCCGCTGTTTGTTAGCATTTTCTAGTTCTCGCTTCTTTGTTTTTTCTTCTTGTTGTTTCTTTTTTGATTGTTCTTTTTCTAGTCGTTGCTGTTCTTTTTCTAGTTGCCGGCGTTCTTTCTCTAACTGCCGTTGATGTTTCTCTTTCTCTTTTTGGGATTTTCTTGATTCTTTTAATTCCTCAAGTTCGTTGAGAGGTTTCATTAAGTTAGACGTAGAGTAGGATTTGGATGGTGATTTAGGTCGGGCATAATAGCTAGGATTAACGGTAGGCTGTGTATCATCATCAGAAAATAGATCGTCCAACGGATCAACGCCGTTTAGCTTATCATTATTCATTTGTATATCAATATTAATATCGGAATCATTGTCCAAATAGCTTTTATCTACTGGCATCGAATTTGACGCTTGTACTCCACTTGGACTCGACATCATCCCATTCGTTCTATTAATTGTCTGTGAACTTGATATTTGCATACTACAAGTTTTAGTTCCTTTTACACTCGATTGAGAACTTGAAAAGAAATTAAACTCGTTAAGATTACAATGTTGTATTGGCAACTGTGAACTGGACTGGCTTTTATTGTCGGCTTTTTCAGGTATCGGACTTGAATCCAGCTCATGTATATCCACGATAATCTCACTTTTAGACCGCGAGCTGGCTATCGGCTGACTACTTAACATGAGCGGATCATTAGTGGAACCTTTTTTATAAAATGTGTTGGTAGTGGCGACTTTCCTGGCAGCTGTATGGTTGCCACTATTCGGTGTATTGTTATTAGTACCATCAGCAACACGCTTTCTTGATAACGATGGTTGAGATGATTCAAGCTTTCGTTTATGGGATTTTGGGGTACCGATCACTTCTTTCTCACTACTATTGAATAGCTGCTCCAAAACATGGTCTGTTATAGCTGTCGTGGACATTTTTTGGTTATTTTGTTTGTCGGGCTGCGAGGTGATAACATCATGATCACTTGTTCCGAATAATTGATCCAACGTTTGATCACCAATACTAGCTGGCTTTGAATTGACCACTGAGTTGACCACCATCAAATCGTCATCATAACCATCACCATTATTATTATTATTATCATCATCATCAGTATCGTCAACTGTTGTTCCATCACTATCCAAATTTCGAGACGGAGGCTCATGACTTGCCTGGTTGTCAATATCGTGATAAACCACTTCCACTGGAGATGAAGGTAAATGCAAGTCATCATCAAAATCATCATCAATAACTACCGTTTCCACACGGCCTGCCTTTGTCACAGAAGCATTGCGACTTGTAACCGGACGGGCAAATGACACGACAATATCATCTTCATCGTCCATGTTGTCTACACATAATTCATTAACAGAGAAAAGGGTAAAAGAGTTTAGTATTATAATAAGCGTTGACGCGTGGAAAATAGAAAAATAACGCGACATATTTTGTTTTGATAAAATTTAGTTGTCCCAACATCGGGCCGAGGGGTTAATTATTCAATTGTTCTTTGGAGGGGACAAAAACCAAGTCTTAACTACTAGAACTATAAAAATAAGAATGCAAATCTTGTAAGTGAACTTGCAATGTTTGTCGTTGCTGATGTGCCGCACTTTGTCTAGTTGATGTCAATTCCAGCTTTCTAATCGACTCATGGTGCATCAATCTCAACATAATTTTGGCTTCAGAATAAGGGATTTTGATCTTGCCTGATTTAACATGGTCTAAGAATAATGATGGTGATGTACCAAATAATTTATAAAAATCAACAGCTCGTTTAAAATCGACCTGTTGAGGGTCCGTTTCTAACGATTTCAACATTTGTTGCAGTACAATAATATTAGCTTGCATTTTCTTCACGCCGTTGGAGTTGATATAGTTCAAATGGTCCGCACCATAAATTAATACTTCATTAATGAACTTGGACAACCCTCTAATAATATAATTCCTATCCATGTGCAATAAAAATTCCGCCACCATTTCATCGCTATTGATTAACTCCTTATCCAACAATGCGACTTTGCTATCTCTTTCTTCAGAGTCTTGATCGGAGAAATAATCTCCTTCTTTAAATGCCTTGTCGATATAATAAACCACCCGAGTCCTTGTATCACATCTAATAGTAATGACACAGCTGTTTGCCAATTTTTCCAAATCCAAAACTGCCTTGTCAAACTCTGCTAGCGAGATTCCTTGTAAAATCAAACTTTCAGTTTCTCTTTCTGTTGAATCTACTTGTGCTGCTCGATTTACTTCCATTAAAGTCCAGCGCTTTTTCACTTTATTGTTAAGATTTGTTTCTGATTCATCTAATTCTTGTTCCCCAATTTTACGGAGGTTTTTTAATCTTAAAACTATCCATCTTAAGCTTGTAGCCATGATGGCCAATGTTTTTAAACTAGTAAAATCAATCAAATCGTTATTACTAATACCGTCATCACTGTTCTCCGCGGCTCTTTTAGCCAAAAACATTCCAACTTCTTTGTTAATCAACTCGTCATCAACATCATGAATCCCTTCTGACAGCTTTCTGGATAATTGCCGAATTTCTGCATTTGATGCCATGTCTGCCGGAATCTTGGTGTTTTTACCACTACCATCATCTGGGACAGTAATAATCATTTCATATTGTTCTTGGAAAAATCTTTTAATCCACAGTACCAATAAAATAACCAACGCTGCGTATTTTTCTCTATACAAATACCCAGTGTTTAACAATCTACAAGTTTTTTTAACCAGATCGATAAACGTTGATGCTGCCTTTAAAATCGGCTTCTTGGATGCCTTATTCCATTGCAAGTCGACATACATAGTGTCGGGGCTTGACATCAATTTATGGAAAGACATGGATAAAGTGTCTTCTAATTGGGGTAAAAATACATTAATCAAAAAATCTTCAATAAACGAATCGTTATTCTTTGAGTCAACATTTTTAAATGGGAATATTGCCTTTGATTTTTGCAAAAACATGACCGTGGGATCTAGCATCACCCGAATGTTAAAAACGTTCGGTGAGACCAACAATCGATGAGCTGATGATAAATCGGTGGGTGCATACGGCGTAATATGCCGATCCTTATCACTATATGCGTTGGATACCAACCCAGGAACAGAGTGCTCCAAAGTATTTTGTAGATCCATATATTCATGCTGAAAGTCTGTATCATAATAATCAACCTGGTCTAGTTTAAATAATTGTCGTGTTTTATCTCGAGGTTTTCGGGAGCCATTAGTTGGCTTTAATAACTCATGGAAATCTCGTGATTGTTTGGATGAATTATTCTTATCAGTGATATAACTATACAATAACGACCGAATTTCTGATTGAACAATTTTGAAAACCCCACTAAAATCATAACAAAACGCATTATTAGAGACGCCTTGTCTGCCACTGATACTCTCTACTACTTCAAAAATAACTCGATGCCCTTGGAGGACCGCAATCAATTTAGAGTATAAAGTCCATGTCAGATCTTTCAAAACTGCCAACCTCACACTACTTTGCATATACCCACTATCCAAAAACGATGACTTTGAATCCTGCAAATCTCGTATACTTTGAGGATATCTATTACTAACTTCGTTGATAGTCTTGTCAACAATTTTGTGTAATTCTGTTGGCAATCGTTGATGAATCACATCAAACGCCGATCCTAAACGACTTAAATTTGCCAGAGTCTCTACAATCAGTCGAATATATTCAAAAGAATTTGATTCAATGTTCCCTTTAGCGGACGCAGCCTCTTCTTCAGAAATTGGTTGCTCTCCATCAAAGGTTGCCAAAAAATTATCCAATGCCGCTGATCCAGAAAACGCACCGGTTGACTTGCCACTTAGATCGAATTTGATTTTATCCTCTAATACCTGCTCTGCATTGGCAAATGTATCATTTTCTTGTGTATAAGCAGTCCATCTAGAATCACAATAAGGACTTTTTAGATATACATGGTTGTGTAGTTCTTCAATTAAAATACTAAACAAAGACGATTGCTGTGAATGTAGAAACGATTTGATTGGTTGTAATGCACTGATATCTTCTAGTTCTTTGGATTCAGCTAATCTCAAAGCATACATTAACGTTTCATTTGCTGATAGAAATTGTTTGTGGGAAATCTGAACTTCTAGTTTATCCGGTATCTGCTTAAGCTCTTCAATTTTATCCAAAATATTAATCATTGCCCCATATTTTAAAGAGCTTGCACGCAAATCTTTCAATGCTGGTCGTCTAGTTGCTAATCCTTCTCTAGCTTTCGACAACTCCTCTTTTGCTTCATTTACACTTTTCTGAGACTCACTGATATTCTGAACTGTAGTTCTATAAGACCCGATAGAGCTATTGAATCCTTGGTAGTTTGCATCTACATGATATTTCAAGGTTTGACTCAACTCTTCTTTCAATTGTCCGAATCGTGAATGGTACCTAGCTTTACCGATTGAACTGGTGTCCATTAAAGCCAGCGCGGCTTCTAAAGTATTTGCATTCTCTGACACAAGCTCTTTCCATTGATATCCAACACTTTGTATAAGTTCTATTTAGCGTTAGCGCCCCATTCTACAATAATAATAATAATAATGATAAAGAAAACACACATACCGTCCAGTTTTGCCGTTTGGTTTGATTCTGCTTTCAGATTTGTAGACAATCTTCTAGTGATATTGCCATTTTCCTGTCCCGGAACTGCCAATGAGAACCCGCTCATTGGTGCTAAATTAAATTATATATTTATCGAATAAAATGCCGATGGCTTCTAAAATGTCGTTTGGTGATGATGTTTTTTTTGTTTTTTGTTGTTGTTTATTTGACTCCTAGCCTTCATGAGCGCAAAACTGGGATAATTATTTATCTAAATGGATAAAAAAGGGCATTAAAATCATATCCCAAGGAGAATTTGGCTTGGGATTTGGTTCCGATCCGATCCCCGGGGCCCGGTTTTTAAGAATCGGTGCTCCGATCCGTGCAGCCAGAAAGATTTTACAGCTGGTGTGGGAGATCTGAAAATTTTGCTGGGAATGCGGCGCAGCGAATTGGATCAAGCATCATACCAATGATCAGATATATTATGGAGCTTATATTCTTGCATCATCATCACCATCATCATGCAATTTAATCTATAGTTTTACAAGCTCATGACCAGATTTGTGAGGATTGTAGCCGCCTCATGTATCAAGCTAACTATTATACAGATAGATATGAGAGTTAACTCAAAAACGCACAAATAAAATATTCCGGCTTTAGATGGAGCATGGATGACTTTTTTTAACAGGACACCACCAGGTTTATTATTATTATTATTGTTCCTGCTGGGTTAAAGGGTTATTACAATTGTTCCAATATTAAGAAATTTTTAAGTTCGCTATAGAGTATGATGCCAGATTTTCCGAATTTTTATTGATGTTATATTTATAACTCCAGTTACCATCGTTTTTCAAGATTATACTTATGGCTGGTTGCCATGGAGATACGTGTATATATAGATATGTGCTAAAAATAGAATGGAATTGACGTTTTGGTCATCGAAAATCAAGGGGCAGCCCTTTATATTTTTCATTTTTTTTTCTTCTTTGCTGCGTAAGTAAATTTCATAGATTTCAATATTGACATCAGGTTGTTAATTAAGTCTAGCCATATAACTATATATTAATCTAAAGTCAATCATGAATCTAATACTTTAGGTTGAAAATGAAAAAAATTGACTACCATCATATATATATATAGCCCGAAGTGAGTCAATTGGCCTTAAGTAATAGTTTTAAAGCATTAAACTACCAAAAACCATCAACAATCTGGGGTGGGGGCCGTGCATTAATAGCTTCTAGATACATGATATAAATATTTTTCTGAATCAATCGATGAATTTCGTAAATTCTGGTTATATATACTCCGATTTTTCCCTCTTTTTTCGGGTTTTTTTTTTTTTTTTTTTGGGTCAATTTATAAACATAAAAAAACTCTTCTCTAACAATCCTAATCCAATCATTTTATGTATTATCTCCAAAATTTCTTGGTAAGCATCCACAATTATTACTATTGTACCTAAAACACCACGCTACTACTCTACTCCCCCTGTAACCGACGAAAAGTCCAAAAAAATCTTGGGGCCTGTTGGGAATTTCAAAATTGTCCAAGAAATTTTATAAAAAGCTACCAGCGCAGCACAAGTTTTATAAAAAAAGTTTACAGCACACAACCTTTTTATTCTCTCTCTCACACCTTTTAATTTTTTTTTTTTTTTTGTCGTTTCATTTCATTTCATTTGCTTCTAAATCAGTCAGCTCTGATTAAACTGCTATTGCTAAAAACCAAAAAATGATCAAAGCAGATAGGCATACGTACAAAATTAACGGTGTAGATTTCACAGTTGATAAACGGTTCCAAATTATAAAGAATACCGGCCATGGAGCATACGGGGTGGTATGTGCAGCAAAGTATAATGGGTCACCAGATGCTCCAGGGGTAGCGATCAAGAAAATCACCAACATCTTTGCCAAAAAAATCCTATGTAAGCGCGCGTTACGAGAAATGAAACTACTAAACCATTTAAGAGGTCATCGTAATATCACAATGCTGTATGATATGGATATTGTAGATTCGGACAATTTCAATGAAGTTTATTTATATGAAGAACTCATGGAGTGTGATATGCATCAAATTATCAGATCTCAGCAGCCGTTAACTGACGCACATTATCAATCATTTATTTATCAAATATTGGCGGGTCTAAAATTTATCCATTCTGCTAATGTTCTGCATCGAGATTTAAAACCAGGAAATTTACTAGTAAACGCTGACTGTGAACTAAAAATTTGTGATTTCGGTCTAGCTAGAGGGTTTAGTCACGATCCAGAGAAAAATGCTGGATTTATGACGGAATATGTGGCAACCCGATGGTATCGAGCACCCGAAATTATGTTGAGTTTTCAATCATATACAAAGGCCATTGATGTTTGGTCAGTTGGGTGTATTTTGGCAGAATTGTTAGGTGGCAAACCTTTGTTTAAAGGTAAGGACTATGTTGATCAATTGAATCAAATTTTGCATTACGTTGGCACTCCAAGTGATGAAACTTTGAATCGAATTGGTTCACCACGAGCTCAAGATTACGTGAGAGGGTTACCGTTTATGCCTAAAATCCCATTTGAAAATTTATTCCCAAGAGCTAACCCTGAGGCAATTGATTTGTTGGATAAAATGCTGTTGTTTGACCCGGCGGAACGGATTACTGTAGATGAAGCGCTGAAGCATCCTTATTTAAGGTTTTGGCATGTACCAAATGACGAACCGGTATGTGCTCGGGAGTTTGATTTTTCTTTTGAAGAAGTGGACGATATGGAATCTATGAAACAAATGATTTTGGAAGAGGTTATCCAGTTTAGAGAGGAGGTTCGTCAGCCAAGTATCCACGCACATACCAACGTCTTGTATCCAGAAGATCCTACCACTCCTCATCCACCTCAACAGCAGCAGCAACAGCAGCAGCAGCAACCACAACAACAACCGCAGCAACAGCAGCAGCAAGCACCACAGGACCAATCAGCTTTTGATGATTACCAGCAAATGCAACAATACTATCGGGATGATTTCAGCTCACCATTAGAAGCATCATCAGCTACTCAAAGACAATTGGGCATTCCGGATGATGAATACCGGAATCACGACCAACCTCCACGGCCGGAAGAAAATATGGGTAATTTTACAAGTAATGAGTTTGATTTGGAAAGAGAGCTAGGTTTGGGTTAATACTAAAAAAGAATTCAATAAAGTAGTAGTTTTGTTATATATCATGAAAATGAATGCATTGTCAAAAAGAAAAACTATCTAATTTCCCATTGTAGTAATTTAGCGTAGCATGATATAATTAATACATTTTATATTGAGTCTATCTGTGGTATACAAATCTGATAGTTGAGTATCCCGTACTTATTAACATTGAAACAATCTATTGTCTTATTTTAGCTTTTTTAAGCCTCAAACCTTAACACAGATTAAGCATAAATTACGAAAGCACGAATATTGTTAACAAGCGCCTAAATTTTAGGTGGCGGGGCGGGGC
>JAJLUN010000339.1:0-10619 GCA_030564365.1 Blastobotrys arbuscula | reverse complement strand
TTAATTTGAAGTCAGAAAAAAGGACTAGAACTGAAAACAGGGCACCAATGACTACTGTGGATGGCACAATTGAACATTATTATTATTTTTTTAGTATAATTAGAACAGCTTTATGTATATTGCAAACTCAGCAGGTCTCTTTGCTACTTATTAGCGGACCTGGATAAAATAAATGATTTCTCACTCACTCACTCACTCAAAAAAAAAATACCGCTGTCCTTGCGCACAGGGGTGTCTGATGCCAAAAGAGCAGCACCCTTCTACGATGATGCGCAAAGCATAATAATAATTAAACTAAGATGTGTCATTAGGTAGTAATTAAAAAAGATTTCTCACTCACTCACTGTCCTTGCGGAAATCAAAAAGGTCTGAGTATTTTGAATCATTAATTTGAAGTCAGAAAAAAGGATTAGAACTGAAAACAGGGCACCAATGACTACTGTGGATGGCACAATTGAACATTATTATTATTTTTTAGTATAATTAGAACAGCTTTATGTATATTGCAAACTTAGCAGGTCTCTTTGCTACTTGTTAGCGGACCTGGATAAAATTAATGATTTCCCACTCACTCCTTTTATTGAATTCTACAAAGTATAAGACGATTGTATTCTTAAAGGTATATTCAAAAGTATTATTTAAAAGTATAAACAAATTAGATGGATAATTTTCACATAGATGTCCAAATATCCCAATAACCAATAAAATCACCATTACTAATAATTAGGTAATTATTAGTAATCAACACATCACTAGAATAATGGAGGTTAATCCAAGCCATTGAGTAGTTTAGT
The DNA here is from genome assembly GCA_030564365.1 of Blastobotrys arbuscula. NCBI lineage: Eukaryota > Fungi > Ascomycota > Dipodascomycetes > Dipodascales > Trichomonascaceae > Blastobotrys > Blastobotrys arbuscula. The sequence continues at coordinate 9,825 of JAJLUN010000339.1, read as the reverse complement.
ACTCAGAAGCCAACACCTTTACATTTTATTTCATTTTACATTAGGTAGTAATTAAAAGATTTCAAACGAACAAACAAATCTTTACATTTTGTAACAGCAAAAGCCAATGGCAGTATTTTGAAATAATTTACGAGCAGTTCCTGGGCAGTCTTTCTCCTAGGGAGTTTCGGTCTGAGTATTTTGAATCATTAATTTGAAGTAGGAAAAGATTTGAACTGAAAACAGGGCACCAATGGCTACTGTGGACGGCACAATTTGAACATTATTATTGTTTTTTAGTATAATTAGAACTTTTTGTGTATATTGCAAACTCAGCAGGTGTTTTTAGTGGGTATTGGATGGTTTCCAGTTTGGAGCTGTGACGGTCATTAAACCGGAAGACAGTATTCGAAAAGTATTGGAACCAATCTAGAGCCCTAAACTGACTTAATTATGGCCCTGGGGGACGTAAAAGCATTCACCTTATATTCCAAAAATATTAGCCATTGAGTTAGTCGCCAAGGTGAAGAGATAAAAAAAAATGAGAGAAAGCAAATTGTGGAAAATTGGAACAGTTATACATGTACCAAAGACCCTTTTGTTAATAAATTAATGAGAATATTTATTTGTTAGCTTTCATATTTGATGTGGTTTTTGAGTGCTATCATTTAATACCACAAATGCATTGTTGCATATCTATAATTACTACAAGCGGCCAACCAAAAAGCCCTGTTCCCAGTATTAATCTTACGGAGGAGTGAGGTTTAGCTGAATGAAGTACTGACAAAGTGTTTATCAAATCCATTGGGATTTTCGCGTACTAATGAAAAATTGGTATCAAAGATTCAAACCACAACAGACTACCGGGACTGTTTACACCCAAAAGTGGTACATCACAGTTGACCGGCTTATAAAGGGATCCGATAGCAGGACCCACTATCAAAATTCATGCTCGCGAGACTCCCACCACGAATACGATATAACCAAGTAGATGCTGTGCACTTTCAAGGGGCGTTACAATAGATATAGACTAACGCACGGGGCCACTGGGGACGAAAATATTTGGCAAAATTGATCAAATGTTGTGTACCGTGGTGCGTGTTGTGTAGTGAAATAAGCCGACACGCAAACTTACGACTTTATCAAGGGCGCCATATTCAAGGCCTCGTCACTGTTCTCTTTTCCTGCCTACTCGCTTATATTAACCTTAGCAATGGAGTATATGTGACACTCTTGAGTGTCATCCATCTTTAAGGATATTTCATGTAGCCGATGAGTCGTTATATATATGTGCGCTTCTTAGCGAAATTCAGACTCCCATGGCCACCGGCTTGATGTCTAGATGCCTGTTGTGGTGTCTGATGACCATGTATTTTTCTGGCACTTTAATCCTACACTCGGTTTACCCCGCATTTCCAGCGCTGGTTACGAAAGATGGGGCATTAAACTCTCTTCATTCAAGTGCTCGCGTACCAGCACCTTTAACCATTTACCTTAACTCGTAAAACTGATACGTGCACCTGCTATCTGAGGGGGTTCTCGGCAGGAACCAGCTACTAGATGGCGGCGAAAAGTCTTTCATCCCTATACCCAAAATTTGACGATCGATTTGCACATCGCTACTAGCCTCCATCAGAGTTTCCTCTGGCACCCTATAATACTTTGCTTTCGGGCCCCAACAGCTGTACCCTGAATACTTTAGGATCGGCCAAGGATCGCCCAGAAGGTTTTCCTGTACTTTCACTTCTATAATGTGCAAAAGTTTTACACCCAGTAGACACATAAGCATCTAGAATTTACCTGTGGAATTGACCACACTATAACATACCAATTTTCTAAATAAATATTAAAAATCTCTCAAGCAGAATTGTGTGTAAATCATCGCATTGTGGTATGAAGTTCCGTAGTTCATGCAATAGGATGGTCAACATTTGAACTGGGGACTAAAGGTATTACGGACTTCAATTGTATCATCCCAATGGTAATTCTAGGATTCATAATAGCACATACGTGATTGTAACCCTCTATTAAACTTAATTATCACCATTTTGACCCAATTGTTGTTTCAGTAGTATTTTATTAAAATAATGCTTCGAAATGTATGTTACTTTTTATATCTTAAAGTCCAAGCTTATAGCATTCGATATCTTTTTTGCGACAATGCGATACGAGATTTAATTTATAATTACAATATCAAGAAAAAGCTCTAGAATACTTATTGAATAAATACCTCATAGATAAAGATATATACACAAAAACTTGCTAGTTAGGAGCTGACATCATGGTGATATTTCTGGAATGGATTATCTCGTTACTAGACTCCAATACTTTTGATCGTCGCCGTTTATGGTCTAACGAGCCGCATCGTTAGAGATCGGGCGAACTGACGGGCTCAAAAGTAAAAACTTTAGAACGTTTTATTAATAATATGGCACAAAAGTCTCGGATGTCGGTTAGACTCTGTATCTATAGTGTTCAACAAAAAACAAAAAAAGGTGGGGTAAAATTTTTTCTAAACGCTTGGATGTATTTTTTTTCTTGCCGAGCGGCTTTTTCTTTAACCTGCCGGTATTAAACTGCCTCGAAATTGGGTTTGGCACATTACTTCACTTATTTTTTAGCTTGTAAATCTAGAACAGTGAATAAAGGTATTAAATTAGCATAGCCCATCAATGAATAAAGCGCTCAGTAATTATTTTAAAAGAATGCTGGCTCGATGGGGGAGCGAAAAACAAGACGTGGCCCCGGTGTGGTACCTGTTACCCTGTTATCTGGGGTTTAACAGCACTCTTTTGCACCACCAAAATTCGCATCTTAAAACCGGTTTTCGATCTTGGAAATTTGAAACACTTTCCTACTTGCGTTTAGCTAACCGGTTATGGTTTCACTTTTTATAAGAATGGTATTCCAATCTTTTTATGACCTAACCCCGCAACTTAAATGCACTGTTAAAAAAGATCTCGCTGCTGAACGAATGTCTTGCACGATCCTGTTTTATCATTTATATAAATACTCCGAGTATAGTATAAATATTTTGTCCTTCCCCAGGTTAAATCTTTTCTATTTTTAATTTTTTTTTTTCCTCTGAATTAATTAATAATATAAAATGCCTACTTTAAAAGATTTACCAAAATATGATGATTTGCCAGACAAGAGAAAGTACTGGGGATGGGGTGCACCAGGTAGTTATGAAGAAGGGTTGGGTAAATTAAACTTATTAACAGCAGAGCATGTTGCTGAGTGTTCAAAAGAAATCCAAACTGGTGAAAGAGTAGGATTGGGATGGGGCTTAGAAAATATGCAACATCCAGCATTTTTAAGAAGAGCTATGGAAATCAAAGTTGATTGGACTGCTAATGGTGCTGGGAAACCATTATCATTTGATGATGAATATATTATTAATCCACAAGCTGGTTCACAATGGGACGGATTTAGACATCATGGTGCAGCAATTGATCCTAATGTTAATGCAGGTGAATTAATGCTTGGTAGTAATAAAGATGCAGATCCAGATACTTTGACATATTTCTACGGCGGTACAAAGCCATCAGAAATCTTAGATAAAGAGAACGATCGAATTGGTATTCAACATTGGTCCAGGAAGGGGATTGTTACGCGAGGTGTGTTGTTAGATTATGTCGAATATGCTAAACAAAAGGGTATTAAATATAGTTGTTTTGAACACCATGATGTTAAATTGGAACACTTGAAACAGATTATTAAAGAAAAAAACATTGAATTAAAGCCAGGTGATATTTTATTGGTTCGAATTGGGTTGACACAAGAATGGGCTTCCATGACTACCGAACAACGAATCCAAGCTGAACAATCCGAATTATTGCCAAAACATGCTGGTGTCGAACAGAGCGAAGATGTTTTGCGGTTTATTTGGGATAATCATTTTGTTGCTGTTGCTAGTGACAATTTATCATTTGAAGCATTCCCACCAAAGAACCATAAATTTGCATGCCATGATCGGCTATTAGCCGGGTGGGGGGTTCCAATTGGCGAAATGTTTGATCTTGATGGGTTGAGTGAGATGTGTAAGAAGCATAATCGATGGACCTTCTTTTTGACTAGTGCTCCATGGAATGCCAAAGGTGGTGTATCAAGCCCACCAAACGCTATTGCTATTTTTTAAATTTAGATGTATAATACTAATAAACGTGTCCGTCGCAGTAATGTTTATAATGTTTTTTTTATTTTATTTTTTAAAAGTCTAAACATTAGGTGCGGCTTTTCTGTAAAACTAAAGTGTTATAAAAATTTTCGGGACAAAGGTGCGCGGCGGCCGATAAACTTTGATCAAAAAAAAAAAAAAAAAAAAATTTCAAAATTTTTTTTTTCCACTACTCATCAATCTATAATCAACAAATATATTGCATTAACATATTTATAACACATAATGTCAGATTCCAGCATACCAAAAGAAACCAACGACGTCCAAATGGAAAACGCTCCAGCTTCTGCTGAAGTGGAAGAACAACCACAAGTTGAAGAAGAATTGGAAGATCTACGGGATCCAGAAAAGATTGTAAAACTTCCGGGAGGTTCAGAAGATGATACTGCCGCTACTTTTCAAATTAAGGAAGAGGATCATACACTAGGTAACTCGCTACGATATGTTATTATGAAAAAGTAAGTTACTCCTTTGGCTTTTCAAAAAAAACCGGTGCTAACTATTTTATAGTCCAGATGTTGAATTTTGTGGGTACTCTATTCCTCATCCTTCAGAAGCTAAGATGAACGTTCGAGTTCAAACATATGGTAAAATGACTGCTGTGCAAGCATTACAAAAGGGATTGAGTGATTTGGTAGATATGTGTGATCATGTTGAAACTGTTTTCAGAGCCAAAGTTGAGGCTGGTGGGTATACCAATGACGATGATATGTAGACATGTATTTATAATTTTTTTATTTATGAACAGTTGCTGATATTGTATTGATATCGTATTTGTAGATTCTATCCTTTGGATTTGTGAAGGGGTGATGGAGGCATATATAAAATTATATATAATATTGTACTTGGCCGCGCTGTGGGCACTTAATTAAAATTTAGAATTTTCAAGGCACGTAGTATTAATATAAAAAAAATGTGTATTTACGCAGGGTTACTTAGACGAGGTGGAAATTTCCCAATTTTTTCAAACACGTTTAACAAAAACAAAAACCTTCAATAAATCACTATAATATACTATAACAAGATAAGATGGACTTTTTGGCTCGTACTATTGGGTCGTTTACAGGACCATCGATTCCTTATAATCTCCAGGAAGAGATAAGCCAGGACTCCAATTTTCCAACAATTTGGCAGATCCACGATGCAACTAAGAAACAAGATGGTTCAAAATGTACAGTATTTGTATTTGATGCCAAATCGCCAGGAAATAGTGGGAAACTTCCGTTGGCAAGAAATATGGTATCAAAATTAAAGAAACTTAGGATTCCGGGAGTGATGAAGATTTTAGATAGTGTTGAAACTGATAATTCGTTAATTTTTGCAACAGAACGAGTTCAACCTTTGTATAAAGTTATTAATGATTATAGTATCGATACCAAGATTTGGGGATTGCACAATATTATTAATACGTTGGATCATATTTCAAGTAATGGATTCACTCATGCAAATATTAATTTAGGAACAATAATGATTAATAACAGTGGGGAATGGTTGATTGGTGGGTTTGAGTTGACGACGAAAAATGACGAAGATCAGATCATGGCTAATTATGGCGGGGTGCTACCTAATAGCACGACTTTTGCACCACCAGAAGTCGAGAAGAATGGTTGGCAAACCGCACAAAGGACTCCAATGGCGGTGGACTCATGGCAACTGGGGCTACTTTTGAATAACGTGTTTAATAAAAATCGTGGTGATAAAAACTTGACAAGATTATTTACAATACAAAAACAATTTCAATCAATGGATCCAAAGAAACGAATTACAATTACTGGTTTGAAAAAATCACCGAATTACAAACAAGTTTTCCATTCAACAATGGTAGAGGTTGAAGAAACATTGGCATCATTGGCGATTTTATCAAGAGATTCATTTTCATTGTTTTTGGATAAACTTGACGAAACTACAGACAAGTTCCCACAGTCGTTTTTACATTTCAAAGTGCTACCACAAATGATTGAAGCAATGAATCGAATGCAAGCGGTTGATATTAGATGTATGACTATGATTATTCATATTGCTCAAGGGATGGACCAAGAACAGTTTAATAAATTAGTATCCCCAGTTATTGTCAAAATGTTTACCATTCAAGATCGAGCGATAAGGTTGGAATTGATCAATCGAATGCCAGAATACATTGAAAATTTGGATAAAAAAATTGTATCTGACAAGATTTTCCCCAATATTGCATTTGCAGTTAGTGATAGTGAACCAATCATTCGAGAAGCGACACTGAAAAGTGTTATCCATTTAATGCCCAAACTAACTGATCGAATTATCAATGGTGAATTGTTACGAATGTTGGCCAAAACACAAAACGACCAAGTTGCCGAAATTCGAGCTAATACCACAATTTTATTGGGACGGATCTGTAACTTTTTTTCAAAATCCACCAAATCTTCAGTGTTAATTGCCGCTTTTGCAAGAGCATTGAAAGATCCATTTGCACAGAGCCGAATCGCTGCATTACTGGCATTGAGTGCTACAATTGAGTTTTATAGTGCCACTGATGTTTGTAACAAAATAATTGGTGCTTTGGCTCCAAGCTTGATTGACTCGAATAGTGATGTTCGAAAGCAGGCTAATATTACAATGGAGAGTTTTATGCATACCGTCAAACAAGCGGCGGATAAATTGGATTCTAGTAGTAATGAAGGTGCTGGAACTGCGAATAGTACTGAAAATATGGGTTCATGGGCTTTTAATAAATTGGGGTCGTTCAAAGGACTAGGTGAAAATAAACGAAATGCTAGTGCGCCAGAGTTGGAGACGTCTGTTAATAATAATAATCTTAATAATACTAATAATACTACTAATGCCGCCGCAGCTATTAATAACAATGCCAGTGATAACAGCAAACTTGGTGTGTCTATTACACGAATGGCCAAACCATCAGTATCAGCATTTGAAAACAACCGGGGAATGAATTTGGGCAGTACTACTACAAATAGTGACAAAAATTTCATGGACAATGTATTTGATCATGAAGAAAAAGATGATGACGACGATGAAGATGGGTGGGGTGATTTCGGTGATAGTGACCAAGAATTGAACAAAAAAACCCAATCAATCTCGTTGGAACCGGATGATGACGATGAAGAAGAAGATGGATGGGGATGGGATTAATAATAAACTAACAAAGTATACGTAATAAAAGTTCAGAACCTTTTTTTTTTTTTTTTTTTTTCTTTTAAAATAATAAATAGGGTATTAGTTCTAAATTGGCAATGTCGATATACCTTAAAAAAAAAGGTCTAAATTTTCTTTTAAAATAATAAATAGGGTATTAGTTCCTTCGATAAGGATGGTGAAAGTTGTTATAATAAACATAATCCGTACTCTTATCAGCATATCCATAATTATTATGCATCCCATTAGTATGATAATCATAAACATTATATTCCATAGACTCTTTTCCATCATTGCCATCTTGAGTTTTTTGCTGAAAAAACGTACCAACCCATGAAATTGCCCCCAAAATACTAGCCACACATGCAACCCACATCAGGGCAAACATAGTTTGCCCCAATTGAGGTGAAAACCTAATTGGTTCGTTCAACTTGCCATAATTTGTATCATTACTTAGCTTATTACTTCTTTCCTGTGAATTCAAATCAGTGTTATCATAAGCTTTCAAATTTTTGTATAAAATTGAATACATTGCAGATAATAAACATGTAGCTGCCGTCAAACTCAACGAACCCAATACACTCGTAAGCCTAGCCACATGTTGGACCAAACGTCTCCGTTTGGCAAATATAATTGATACTGTGCCAGTTATTAAGGTAACCCCAATCAACGCCACACCAATATTGTACAAAATGCTACATGCTATCCCGCCTCTCTGTAACAAGACAGTCATTTCAGAGGATACCGGCATATTGGTAACTGCCCGAACTTCAAAATAATACGGATGTCGTCCCAAAGTTGAACAATCAGTTCTAGATGCACTTGCATGATAAGTACATTGGCCAGTCAGCCCAACTTTTGTCCATTCATATGTTTGAGACATGTTACCCTCCTTCAATCCCTTGGATTTCATGATCCGTTGGTCGGCTATCAAGAACCGAATGAAATATAGTTTGTTTAGTGTATCTGTGGTACATCCTATTACTACAAATAGCGACAGCACCAATGCTATCAGTGTAGCCACTTGGGCTGCTTGTGAAGTGTATGTGCGGAGTGTACTTGGCATATAAGATTTATAGGACCCCATTGCAAAGTATTTAGAAGCGAACCAGAAAGATTAAATATAAACTAAAACAATAAACAATTTTTAAAAAACAAACAAATAATAAAGGTTATAAAGAAAGGTATCAAAAAAGTGGAGTAAAAGAAAGAAAAAAAAAAAAAAAATCTAAATGGCTATTGTCCGGCTAAAAGATGGTCAGGGGTTAAGTTAAACCTGTTCCAATTAATTTTTTTTTTTTTTTTTAATGTAGCTTAGTCCAAGTTGAAAGGTATAGTTATAAATGTGTTGTACAAGCAACCCTCAAGATTAACACTTACCCGATCGGGTGAGTTAAATTGGTTTCTTAGATTTAAACGAGATCGTTGGCTGCATAGGTAAAGCATTACTGACGAGATTTTGCTGTTTCTTCTTTTACGTGGGGCTAAAAATAGCTCTTTTTCATTTATTTATTTTGAGGCACTAATGCGGCTGAACTCGCATCAATAAAAAATTTGACAAAAACCATCACAACGCGGCGGCGGCTTCAGCAGAGACAACGATTCTCATCAAGCTTACACGGACCACCACCACCCCCAAAACTTTTTCTACAATTCCAAAAATTTGATGGATAAACATTAAATTAAAACTCTATAAACATAACGCTATTAAATTAGTAAACAAATTCGTAGTCTGTGCAAAAACAAAAACTAGCACATTTATATGGTATCTAGTATCGAGACCGTCCACCTAATGGAGCAGTATTAGGGCCAGATGATGATGATCGTTGGTTTCGATAACCACCGCCACCACCACCTCGACCGCCATAGCCGCCTCGGAAGCCACCACCACCACCTCGTCGGAAGCCACCGCCACCACCACCGCCAAATCGTCCTTTTGGTCGGGCCATATCAGCCAACTTTGGATCAACCTCTTGTTTGGCTTCTCTCAAAACACTTAGCAAATCTCGTGCTTGTTTGGAGTTGTCTTCAGTAAACAAGGTAATAGCAGTACCTTTTTGGCCAGCTCGACCAGTTCGACCGATTCGGTGAACATAATCTTCACTGTTACCTGGGTAATCAAAGTTAATAACGAAGTTAATACCCTTAACATCTAAAAAATTGTTAGTATTTTTGTTTTTCCAAGATTTTTTCAAAAAAAATCCCTCGACTTCATAATCAAGATTCTTATGTTATTAATAACAAAGAATAAAAAACCCTTCTTCCAAGAATGTTTCTTAATAGAATACTCTTTGGATTATTGATTTCTTGCACTTTTTTTATTTCAAAATAAATTAAGAAGGTTTTTGTCCATGTAGAAATAACTTACCATCAAAAGATATTAGTTCTAAATGATTTTCCTAAAAAAGAAAAATTTTGCATCAAAAGTCCGATGCAATAAGACAAAAACCTAAAAACTCGTTAAAGTTATTAATACTCATTAATTTTTTTTATTTTTTTAAGCACAAAAAATTTTGTTTCCAAAGGTATCACAATTC
>JAJLUN010000338.1:0-10678 GCA_030564365.1 Blastobotrys arbuscula | reverse complement strand
ACTTCATTACTTATTTGTGTATCTATATTGATCTAGTTGTAAGAAAAACGATCTGCTTGTGTATGCTCCTATAACAATTTCAATTGAGCTGGCGAAAAGTTGTGATATAATATGGATGATAATGGAATTATTGTTGGAGTATGTTCGTTAAAATAGTTTTCATGCTGTTTGTAAAACCTGGTGGTATCAATGGTGAAGTCTGCTGGTTCTGCTGGTTCTGCTGGGTTCTGCTGGGTTCTGCTGGGTTCTGCTGGGTTCTGCTGGGTTCTGCTGGGTCCTGCTGGGTTCTGCTGGGTTTTCTGAGTTTTCTGGGCTTTCTGGGTCTGCTTGGTCTGCTTGGTCTGCTTTAGTGTATTTGTTGGGGCCAGCTATCTCATTTGAGGCAACAGTTCTTGTATTTGAATTAATATTTGAAGCACCTTACCCTGTTTGGCTAATATCATCATTTGTGGCTGCTAAATTGTTTCCCCTCTCTGAGCCCTCAAAATTTGTATTAGGTTGTTGTACACGTATTAATATGTTTCTTCCAGATTATTTTTGCTGTCACTGTCGCTAATTGCATCTGCCTCTTCCGCTATAACTGTATTTGAAAAACTGAAAACTGAAAACTGGGTGTTTCTTCAATACCCAAAAATTCTTGTCTACAACACCGTGTACAAACTTGGATTGGGGGTTCTAGTAGAAAAATAGTGGTACATCTCGTAAGCTTATAATCTGTTTGTTTACTTTCTTTAAATTCTATAACAGGATATATTTTCCATAAATTAGTAAAAAATGCAAAAATATTAAAAATTAAAAACTACACAAAAAAGGTATACAAAATAAACTAATCATCTCCATAAAAATCTTCCAACGTGATATTGGATTGATCACACATTGATCTAAACGCACCATCCATCTTGTCAAACAATGCCATAGGGGTATCAAATTCCACAATATTACCAGCTTCCAACACCATGATTCTATCATAATTCAAAATAGTTCTCAACCGATGTGCAACACATAACAATGTACAATGCGAAAACTCTTTCTTGATTGTAGTTTGAATCCTATGATCCGTTTCAAAATCAACTGAACTGGTAGCTTCATCCAAAATTAAAATCTGAGATTTTCTAACCAATGCACGAGCCAACGCTAACAATTGTCGTTCACCTAATGAGAAATTTGTACCTTCGTCATTAACTTGTGAATCCAATTGGAATTTATTTTTGGCACCATCAATATCAGAAATCAACCAAGATCGTTTCAACGCATCCCATAATTCCAAATCTGTTGCAGTATTGAATGGATCAACATTACTTCGAATAGTACCTTGAAAAAGAACCGGATCTTGCGGAATAATTGATAGTTTACTTCGTAGATCGTTCAATCCCAATTTACTAACATCCAACCCATCGATTGTGACGCTACCCCCAGATAATTCACACAATCGATATAATGCAATCATGATTGAACTTTTACCAGCACCAGTTCGACCACAGATACCAATTTTTTCACCTCCTTTAATTGACATGGATACTTGGTGTAGCACAGGTGGTAAGTGTGGCTGATAGGACATAGTAACTTTGTCAAATTCAATTTGACCATGTTGCGGCCATGAAGGATCTGGTTTGGTGTTTTCGATTTTGAAATCTGCTTCTTGGTCAACGTTATAAGCATAATGATACAACCGTTCAACTGCATTCATATTTGCACTAACCTGAGCAATTTCACGAACCATCAAACTCATCATTTGAACTGTCATCAATAATGACGAAAGAACCAACCCAACTGATGATGGGTTAATGTTGAAAACACCATTGACACATAACATTACAACAACTAACGTCAACGCACCCCCAACCCAATCCAATCGTAAAGATAACCACCGTTGATTGACTAATGTTAAAAAATACGCTTGATCCATTTTATTAACTGCAATGATATTTTTAGCAATGAACCGTGGTTGTGCACCATAGGCTCGAATTGTATCAATACCAGAAATCGTTTCACCAAAATGAGTAAACACAAGTGATCGCCCTAAACTATCCATTCGTTTAAGTTCTCGTGCACTAGCTTGGTAAAATAATGCCGCGGTGACAAAAAATGTCATTAGCGCCACTAATGCAATTGCAAACCATGGGAGATAAATAATAATCAAAATGAAAACACCACCAATATTTGAAATGGATAACAGTAATAATCGAACTTGATCACTTACTTCATTATCCATTGTATCTGTATCTTTGGTGAATCTATTAACAATCCGCCCCAAAGGATTTGTATCAAAAAAAGTCATTGGGGCGTGTAAAATTCGGCTAATTGCCATTTGATGCATTTTCAAACTGGTCTTGTTAGCAAGTATCGTCAACATGTAAAAGAAAGCAAAGGATAAGACAGCAGACATTAAACTGAACATGACAAAGATACCAATATAAAAGTTTTGACCCCGTCCTTCAAATTTATGAGCTGTCCAAAAAGATAACCAGACATTGGTAAAAACTGTACAAAAAGCGGTTAGTACTATTGTTAACAAAATAATTGGAATCATCCCATATGATAAAATGCCACCACCTAATTTGAAAAATGACAGGTAAACTTTAGGGTCGACACTATCAGTAGCACGATCTTCATCGGCCATCAACCCACCATTCTTTTTCTTATCGTTCTCTTTAATTTTTACAGCAATGTCTTCTTTCTCATCTTCATCTTTTTCCAAAACTTCGCCATCGTCAGAATCACTCTCACTCTTATTATTACCAAACGTCATCAATCGGTCAAATTCTTTGTTAGTAGCACGCAATTCTTCAATACTACCAGAAAACAATCTACCGTTATCAATAAACACCACTCGATCTGCATATGGTAACATTGACAATTGATGAGTGGCTAATAATCGAGTTTTGCCTTCCAAAACCCCACATATACAGTTTTCAGTAATGTATTTACCAACATGTGCATCAACAGCACTCACCACATCATCCAACAACACCACGTCCGCATTCCAGTAAACTGCTCGTGCTAAATTGATTCGCGCCTTTTGACCACCGGATAGTGTAATACCACGTTCACCAACTTCACTTTGATCGCCTGCTGGTAAAATTTCAAAATCTCGCGTCAACGAACAACAATTGATAACAGTATCATACCATTGTTGATCAAAAGGTTTACCAAAAGTAATATTGTGTTCAACTGAAGAATTTTGAATCCATGGTTGGCCACAATATGCTAGTTCTCCGTTTAATACTGTTTTCCCCTTCAGTTGTCTCATTTGCCCGGCAATTGCACTTAATAATGAACTTTTACCAGACCCAATAGACCCAGTAATAATAACAAATTCCCCTTTTAAAATAGATAATGCAATATCTTTGAACCCATCAAATTGGTTGATTGTTTCATCGTCATCACTACTGTCCTGGACAGTTTTTTCCAAATCATTCTGATCAGTTTTTCCAATTGTTGGCAATCCATTATTTTCGGCACTGTGGCTGATTTCTCTAGTCAGTTGGCGAGATAACGCTTCTTTTTCAGCATCATCAGCAGCTTCCTCCTTCTTCTTTTCATCCTCATTATCTTCTTTTTCCCAGATATAATCACCAGTAATGTATATTGCATCATTAGCTGTACTATCAGTAATAACATATTGTACATCTTCACTAGCTGATAATAACTTTTCAATTCGATTTAATGCTAAAAACGCTTCCATGGCAGTCATTAACCCTAATGGTAGAATCATCAATGACATTCTCATAACATTAAATGTAGTTAATGAAGAAAACACTTCGGCAGGGTCTAACTGTCGGCTCGTTGAACTCAAAGTAACAAATGATACTAATCCAGCTAGTGTGGGCATACTATTAAACAGTGCGTTGATCATATTTCTCACTATTAACATTAATCTAACCTTTTTCATTTCTACATTTCGAACTCCTTGTACCTTATCTCTATACGCATCTTCCCATGAATAGAATTTAATAATTTTTATGCTTTGTAAAATTTCTCTCATTAAACTTACTCGTTTATCAGTAAATTGATTAGCACTTTTTTTGATTCTGGCCATAATTTTAGCAGTATACGAAATAACCACTAGTGCAACAAATAATAATGCAAACCCTACTAACCCTGAAGGACCAATGTTATTAAGCACTACCGCAATTGAAATACCAGTTGCAATAGGAAAACTCCATACAAAATGAAACCAATTTAGGGCAAAATCAATTCTAGCGGTGTCAATTGTCATCAAGCTTGTTAGCACACCATTAGTATAAGTGATTCTCGCTTTATTACTCAAATTCAAAGATTTCATATAAATAGCTTGACTTAGCACTGCTTTCACTCTCGCACCTGTTGTCATTGAATGATAAAAGTACATGTTTGTTGCAAATGAATTGATCAAAAACATGGCAGTCACACAAAGACCATATCCCACCCCTTTACCAACCGGTTCGACGGCTCTAAGCATTGTAAATGAAATCAAATGCTTCATTACTAATGGCATTGTTGATTGACATACATCACTGAGTACTTTAAACATTCCACCAGTCCAAAAATGCCAAAAAAATGTTTGATGCAACGCTAAAATTAATGAATATTTCGGTAATGGGGCGTTCATTATATCGTACTCATTCTTCCCTTCTGATCTCGCTTTATCTCGGGCCTTTTGGCGATACTTTTCCAATTTTGCTTCAAATTTTTCATACATTTCTTTGGCCCCAACCGGAGTACCTTCCAATCTCCATAAATCACCTTCTTGTAATGTTCGTCGATAGCCAGCCTGTAATGTTAGTATTCACTATTGTTTTTGTTCATAAATATCCATACTGAAATTAATGGCCACACCCAGCCAAAGGTTAATCTAGAGAATAATGAGACGTTATACTCGGGGTATTCGCCAGGGTCATCTGGAATTGGTGGTACTTTGGTTCCAGTAAATATCGTTAGAATCCCTCGTTTCTTTTCAATCGTATCATTACTTTTATTGTGTTTACCCTGCTTCTCGGCATCATAATTTGAAGTGCTAGGATCAGCACTCATTTTTTTTATTTTATATTTCTCCTTTATTCTTTGTTTCTTACAATCATTTAGTCTATAAATTGTTTATGAATTATATAACTGCAAAAAGTTAGCTATTTATATGAAACAGGACGAAGTTTGGGAACACTAAAAAAAAAAATATGTGAATTCGTTGAAAAAAAAAAATTAAAAAAAAAAAATGGCGGAACCGGAAACATTTTGAGAGGACTTGGATAACACCAAATATCAATTTTACGCTCTATGAAATTAAAAAGGTCGTGCTTGCGAAGTGGTTTGTGGTAGTATTGTTGCCGAAAGTTTTTTATGTGTTTTTGCTACCAAATTGTATGGGAAATGTTTGTGAAGACGCCAGAATCTATATTATAATTGGTTTCTCAATATCTCTAGGTTGAAAAAATTCATCTTGTATTTGTCGATAGTCGATTGCTGCTGCTAATTCTTTCAGTTTCGTGTTTCGTTCTGTATGTGATAAGTCATAATCTCTTTATAGCTGTATAATTAACGCTGTAAGCTGCGACGGTGTTGATCGTGATTTTGAAACTGTTAAGAGGCATGTTTTAATAGTTGGAAATTTAACTGATTATTAAGACTGGAAAATACTGTGAGGGATTGTAACGACACCCAACACAGCCAGCACTTAACAACAAATATGAATCTGGTTTAAAGCTTAAAAAGAGTGTAAATAAAGAGTTGTTGAATAAAGTTTAATAGTATAAATTTCCTCACAATATTGAATGAGGAGTATAGAAAGAAGTAGTACAAAGATACGGTTTATATAATAATAAGATATAGGCTTAAACCTAATCGGTAACATATTAAGTCCGGTAAACTCCGCTAGTAGTGGCAAGGCGTTAGAGGTGTAATTCTTACATTACTTGTGTGAATACCGTTTTGTAAGCTGTAGTAGTAATTAATGGCCTTAAATGGTCATCTGAGCATTGTCACATGACGTGGAGTTAATTATTCTAAACATACTAATAGAATATACAATGTGTATAGTATATATCAGGTTGTACTTACTTACTATCATCGAGAACTTGCTAGCTCATTAATACAAAAGGTAAGATTTTTATAAAACATTTTTTATTTTTATTGTAAAATTACTGATTACATGCTTCCTTTTTTTAGTGTTAACCTATATATTATAGTATTTCTACGTGGGTTTTACAGCTATTACCATACGTTTTGCCGCAGCGTGAGTTTCATCATTTGCACATGTATACTGCAGCCTTGTACGCTTTTGTCAATATAATGGTAAAAGCTTTTTAGAATTCAAAAAACGAAATAAACTTTTATCAAAAATTTGATGTCTACTAGCTGTTAGCATCGTATTGATCAGCGCTCATAGTAATCAATATTTTGCATGCAATGTCAATTAATTAACTTTAGTTTATTGCAATTAAAATATAGATCTAGAGTATAATATATGGTAGATCCAAAAAATGGACTTTTTCCATTTGTTGTTATTCATGTCGATCAGTGACACTTTTTTTAAACATATTGTTAGCCAGAGTTACTGTTCAATCGACGCCAAAAAGGTTACTTTACATCATCAATCGCCCAAATTAAGCAATTTCCATGACTTTTTATAAATTACCAACTAGCCAATTATGAGTTGACAAATGCAACAAGTACCCTGGGTTATTAAATGCACGTCCAATTAGCGTTTTAGCTGAAATTGGTTTTACATGTTCACACCATAATTCAGTCCAATTGGTCTATCTTTTTTTTGGCTCACGAACATACATTTGAAATACGAATATGCTTAGTTTTACACTTTTTCATGATCCCAATCCATTTCTTCTTTTGTTTATTTACATTATAATATTTATTATTATCATTTTTTTGTTTTTTTTGAATCCTTTTTTCAATATTATTTTTTCGGCATTTGCAATGGTGCTGTGGTAGACGATGCGGCGCCTCCACTCTCTCTTCCCATCATCCCCTCCTGCCCCTTTTTCTTTTGGGGGTGTTAATATATTGTTGCGATTCCCAACCCAGGGCAAGCTTATCACACAAAACCTTTTTGCTGATCGCTGTCCCGATTGCGCCATTTGGCTTACCTTTGTAATCACCATCAACTTATGAGCCGCTCGCTTGTTTTGAGCCTTTTTTTTTTTTATATCAATTTTTTTATTGCTTTCTTTATCTTTAAAACTTTATGGCCAATTACTGATTCATAGATTGTTAAGCATATATTCCCACACTATGAAAACTAAAAATCAAAAAATGGCATAGATAATTCTGTCTACTATCAAATACTTTGTTTAAACTAATTATTTTTTTTTCTTTTGATAATGACCCCACTGTAATGAAAGTAATGTTTTTTTTTTTGTTTATTATTTTAAGGTGGCGACCACCCATCGCTAGCGGTGATAGGGTTTAAAATTGCTTATCCCCGTTGATTACGAATACACCAACGCGATCCATATTTAATATAAGAGATCGTCAGTTATTCATGTGCAAGGATATGCTCTTTGTAATAAAACCAAAAAAAAGGTGCAGGCTGATATTAAAAAAGTAGATTAACAGGATTAGCATACTGTTAATATAAATGACGAAATTTGCTTGATACTTTATATTGATTGGACAGTGAAAAAGTAATACTTTAAACTTGAGATAATTTGGATCATTTGAATCATTTGAATTCGCAATAAAGATACGCCGCAACCATAGTCAGACCATAGATCGATCAAATAAATATATATAATTCTACAGATTCAATTGTATAAAAGTTATGTATTTCCTACTTTTTTTCTTATTTATTACAAAAACTTAATAGTGAATGATGAACAACATAAGGACAAAAGTAACGCAACTGGCGTCCAAAAATAAAAACCTCCACACGACCAATACCTACACCGCTGATAATATAGACCCCGAGAGTGGTGTCAAGCATGGATTAAAAAGCCGACATTTGTCAATGTTAGCATTGGCAGGTATCATCGGGCCTGGTCTATTAGTGGGTGCCGGCGGGGCATTATCAACTGGTGGCCCCGCCGCGTTGATTATAGGGTTTGGTATCATTGGCGTCATTTCCATCCCTGTGATGACTGCAGTTGGGGAGATGTCGACCTTATACCCAACTGGTGGAGGGTTTGTCAAAATGTCGGATCGATTTGTTGATAAAGGTTTCGCAGGAGCATTGGGGATCAATTATTGGATTATCTGGGTGGCGGTGATGTCGAATGAAATGAACGTTATCATGAGTATTTTATCATTTTGGAGCGACAAAGTGCCACCATGGGGGTATTTTTTGTTATTCTGGTTTGCATTTGTAGGGTTTGCAATTTTAGGGGTTGGTACTTTTGGTGAAGCGGAATTCTGGTTGGCATTGTTTAAACTTTTAGGATTAGTGGCCTTTTTTTTCTTTTCATTGATTTATGCTGCTGGTGGTATTAAGGGACAAGATGCGATAGGATTCAGGTACTGGCATGACCCGGGGGCATTTATAGATGGATTCAAAGGGGTTGCCAAAGTATTTGTGTTTTGTTCAACTTTTTATGCTGGAATTGAAAGTGTCGCTGTAGCTAGTTCAGAAACAAAAAATCCATCCAAAGCAGTACCTTCTGCCATCAAACAAGTGTTTTGGAGAATTATTGTGGTTTATATGGGTAGTGCTTTTTTCTTTGGATTGACCACTCCAGCCAACGCCCCAGGGCTTGTAAATGGCTCTGAAAAAGCTATGCAGAGTCCAATGACCATTGCTATTCAAAACGCAGGCTTCAAGGGAGGGGTTCATTTAGTCAATGCATTTATTTTAGTAACCACCGCCTCTGCCGTCAATTCTAGTATTTATATCGCATCTCGAACAGTTTTTTTCATGGCTCAGGATGGTCTATTACCAAAGTTTATTGGTTATGCAGATAAACGAGGGGTTATGACCCCAGCTATTGTGATCACTGCATTATTTTCTTGTCTAGCCTTGATGAATATATCTACCGGTGCCGGTAAAGCATACCAATATATCGTCAACCTTAGTGGTGTCTCGACGTTTATTGTGTGGAGTGGCATTTTATTCACACATTTACGGTTCAGAGCTAGCTGGGAAAAACAAGGGCATACTGCTGATGAACTACCGTTTAGATCGTGGGGGTTCCCATATCTGACCCAATTCGGGTTATTGGCTACGTTGTTTTTGATGCTTGTGCAAGGGTGGACTACTTTTAGTCCATTCAGTGCAGGCGATTTTGTCGATGCATATATTTTGTTGCCATTATTCCCAGTGTTTATGATTATTTACAAAGTTGTTTTGAAAACAGAGTGGAGGAATTTGAATGAGGTAGATTTGGAATATGGAAAACGGGAAGATACTGATACCATTGTTGGGGTGGTTAGTGAGGTGGAAGATGACGCCTCGGAGCCCTCATGGACGAAATGATGTATACTATATATAAAAAATGTTTGTAACTGTTTTTTGTTTTGTTTGAAATTCCATTGCATATCTACAATTTCTGGTAATATAACTAGTATGGTGATGAACTTGCATGGTGCGGCTTGACTACTTTACCGGCGGTGATTTATTCCACACAACAATTTCCAACTTTTTCACATTCGAACTGATGGTCCGTCTAGATTTTTTTTTATCTTAGTTGATTTTTAAATATAATTAAGTTTGTATACTCATATTCGATCTGTTTCAAAAATGCATTCTTAAAATTCAAATGTAATCGACATATGATAAGAATTACTAGAAAATAAAAAATACGCACATATTTTTTTACGACTCCGCTTGTCAAACCATAACAGAACAAAAAAAAACTACGCCTACTCAAATTCAACAATTGATAGTATAATAATTAATGTGCAATAATGTTTTCCTCTACAAAAGATCTATAAAAAAAATGAGCCTAATTCTTAACCAACAATTTTTCAATATCAGCGACAGCTTGTTCCAAAACTTGTTGCTTGAATTTTGGATTTTGGACTTCCTTATTAATCTTGGTGATAACGTTAGCAGCCAATTCTTCTTGTTCAGCTTGTCGTTGTTGAGATTCATATCGAACATAACTATCCAAAACACTCTTGGCTTCAGAAGCAATGTCAACTCGTTGCTTCAAGTCAAATGCTTCAGCTTCCAATTTAGCGGTTTCTTTAGAAACGGCAAACAAATC
Organism: Blastobotrys arbuscula; assembly: GCA_030564365.1. NCBI lineage: Eukaryota > Fungi > Ascomycota > Dipodascomycetes > Dipodascales > Trichomonascaceae > Blastobotrys > Blastobotrys arbuscula. The sequence continues at coordinate 551 of JAJLUN010000338.1, read as the reverse complement.
TTTAGTAGTTTGGGCAACTTCCTTCAATTGAGATACATCGTCAATTCGTCCTTGAACAGCTTGAACGTGACCTTGTCGAGCTTTGTTCAAAGTGTTTTTGAATGATTCAACGTGTTCCTTAGCCCACGCACCATAAGCTGGAGCAGCGGTCTTGGACATGATAAAAACAACAGCGGCACCAGCGAACAACATTAAAGATTCACCATTGACGACGTATAAACCGTTAGATAATGCGTAGACACCGGCGGCAGCACCAGTAGCCAAAATGCCAGTTTTGGAGATAGCGTTGTTACCTGGCAATGCGGCAATGATGGAATTGGCTTTTTCCTTTGGGTCTGGTTGTTGAGTGGCCATAGTTCGGGCAGTCATCATAGATGGTCGAGCGACCGCCATGGTGGCGGCTCGTCGCATAGCACTTTGCGATGTGAGTCGAATCATTTCGTAGTTAAAAAATAAAAGATGATGGTATAGTAATAAGATTTGTCGTTGAAATTTACACAATTTTTTTTTTTTTTCCTCTTCCAAGCTTTGGGACCAAAATTTTTCCTCGC
>JAJLUN010000337.1:0-10948 GCA_030564365.1 Blastobotrys arbuscula | reverse complement strand
AATCTCATCAACTGGACCTCACCTATTCTATAATTATCAATATATGTACTACGTAATTTTTTTTCGGTCCGCCGGTGCTGTCATATGCCGTGGTTTGTTATTTCACATACCTACCGCCCAACAAAAGTAATAAGCTACACCCGCCGCACGGCTTGCCGATGTGTAGCATCCATTGTTGAAAATTTGAATAGATCCTTGAGATTTCAGAAAGCTTAAAGAGTTAGTTAATAACAAAAGTTAACCGTTACAAGTGAAAACTAAATCTATGTGAAATGTCTGATCAGCTCGAATCCTTGATTTTTTTAATTTTATTTTTCGATTCTCAACGCCATTGTTGAATATCGTAGCATTCAACTTAATCTACTATTCCAGATCCTAACAAAATGTTAATCCAAACAGACATTATCACTCAACAAAATTCCAAAATGTATAAAACTTGAAGATTATCCATCAATATCCTAATTTCTTCTTCTTCTTCATCTATTATTTCGACTTACAATGAGTTTACAAGTATCTCCTTCTCAGTCCGTTAAAGAGGATGCCTTTGTTAATGTCGACATTGATGAACATAACCCAGCTAAGAGTATAAAGAAGAAAAGATCCGACTTTTTGTGGGTTTTGATTTTATGTTGTTTTGCAGCAATGGGTGGGTTTATCAACGGGTTTGACTCAGGCTCTGTTGCTGGTTATATCAACATGGATTCTTATTTAAAAAACTTTGGTGAACAGCATAAAGATGGAAGCTATTTCTTCCCGGAAACTAGATCTGGCTTGATTGTGGGCGCTTTTGCTATCGGTGGCGCCCTTGGCGGGCTTTCTTTGCCAAAATTCGGAGATATGTGGGGTCGAAAATCAGGTATTTACATGGCATGTATAGTCTATATTACTGGTGTTTTAGTTCAGATTACAGCTGTCGACAAATGGTATCAATTTTTTGCTGGTAGGATTATTGGTGGCGCTGGTATTGGCTCTATGGCCGTATTGGTTCCAATGTTCCAATCTGAAACTGCCCCAGAAGAAATTCGAGGTATGGTTGTGTCTTCTTTCCAATTATTTATCACATTGGGGCTATTTTTGGGTTATTGTGTAGGATATGGTACATATGATCGTCCTGACTCTGGTGCTTATCGGATCCCGTTAGGATTATGTTTCGCCTGGGCTCTTTTGATGGTGTTTGGTGTTTCTTTTATGCCAGAATCTCCACGATATTTAATTCAAAAGGGTAAATTCGAGGAAGCTCGAAAATCCATGTGCAAAGCTACCAAACGAACCCCAGAAGATCCAATTGTCAAATTAAACATGGATGATATTACTGCTGCCGTGGAATACGAACGAGAAGTTGGTACTGCCAGTTGGAGTGAAATATTCATTGGTAGACCAAAAATTGGCTGGAGATTGGTATTAGGATGTGGTGTTCAACTTTTGCAACAATTAACTGGGGCAAACTATTTCTTTTATTACGGTACTACAATTTTTAACGCTATCGGTATGGAAAACTCTTTTCAAACGTCTATTATCTTTGGCGCTGTAAATTTTGCGTCTACATTTGTTGCTTTATACACTGTTGATAGATATGGCCGACGAAATTGCTTGTTATACGGTGCCTTGTTTATGTTCATCTTTTTTATTATTTATGCCACATTGGGTACCACTGCTTTATATGTCGATGGTAATGAAGCTATTGCCCGAGAGGCCGTCGGTAAAGCCATGATTGCAGTTACTTGTTTGTTCATTTTCTGTTTTGCAGTTACTTGGGGCCCAGTTGCATTTGTCATCACTGCTGAATTGTATCCGTTGCGAGTCAAGTCAAAGTGTATGGGGATTGCCACCGCTTGTCAATGGTTGGGGAACTTTTTATTATCCTTCTTCACACCATTTATCACTTCTGCCATTGGGTTCAAGTACGGCTACGTCTTTGCTGGGTGTTTATTACTGTGCGTTTTATTTGTCATGTTCTGTATCCCAGAAACAAAAGGATTGACTTTGGAACAAATTGATCAGTATTTCGCATCTGATACTCCTCGATTAGCTGCTTGGAGATCTGTTGGCTGGAGGCCAGAAGAAATTGATCAGGAAACTTCTTCCCTGGGAAATTCAGAGAATACCGCCTGAATCTGCTTAATCAACTTTAAACCTTAACAGCATAGATTTTTGATAATATATATTTTATGAATAAATAGCTAGCAAATCCGCCAGTTGTAAAAGTTGGCATTTTTTACAACTTTATTCTAACGATTAGTCACCCTGAACTTTTTAACAAATCCCATGCTGATAGATCCCTGGCTCTATTTTGATTTTTATTAAAGCGAGTGACAACAGCATAATATTTGGATAGCAAGGACGTTGTTGAAAGTACAAACAGTTTAAACTGCAAGGGGATTACTTGAAACAATGTACTGGCTATAGTATATATAAAGAATTAAAGCATTTTGAGACTTCAGGCCATTTCAATTGTTATTGAGTAGAGCTTGGAAAATTATCACTTTGCAATTTAAACAAAGGCTTCAATATACCAAAAGTAGAAACCATTTCAATATACAGCTGATTCTCTAAAATTGCATCATCTGTCGATTCATTCTGCAAGTTATTAGCTTTACCAACTGACCTGGTTTGATTCAAAAATTTGATTCTATAGTACATTTGAAAATTTGAAAATAAACTATGGTGAAATAGTGAGTCGATAATGACATCGAACAGCACACTACAGCTTTTGCTAAATTCCAATCGCTCCTGCGCATATTAATCGTAGTTCATCAGGTACTGCAACTCCACCAGTGTAGTTATACCAATTGTAGTGAGCTTTTTTTTTTTTACAGTTGTTCGGCGGAATTTATTCCAAAGTCGCCATTTTGAAACAGAACCAACAATAAGAGGACAAATGAAATGAACACGGGAATTAAATTAAGGTTACAATAAAGAAAAAAAAAAAAAAGAAGATCCATGTGTTAGATCTAAAACGCAACCCAGTTTCACGATTCATTATTATTTCGTGATAAGCGAGCCGCTCGATGGGTGGCGATCCATTATTTACTTGTAAGCTTTACTAAGCGCGTAAGGTACGCTTAATTCAACTGTTGGGAGCACAAAAAAATAAAAATGACCGCCTCCCCTAGAGCTTATTAATAAAACAGCGGTTCTCCGGTAATAGTAATAGCGTGAATCACGCAATTGCACTAAATAATTCACTAATACTACCAATCCGTTGAGGGCCCACAAAGTGATGGACACGAACAATCCCACTTTGGAATCAGATAAACTTTTATTAGGATACGTTCTCTTACAGCACCTAGTATGCACTCCACATAAAATGGCAGCATAAACAAAGATCGATCGCTCATTTCACACACATCGAGGAAAAATAATTGACTCACCTAGTCTATTTATATATATCATATATATGATTTTTTTTTTTAAAGATAAGATAAGATTGCTTATGCGTGGGCTTGACCAATTTTAACCAACAAAGTGATGACAAAAAAAAAAAAGGGGGATAGCAGATTCGCAATTTACAGATGAGATTGAAAATTCGTGATATGTTACCATCATGTTAAAGTAAACAAGTGATTATCAATCCAACCCATTATTATAGTTCGTCGAGGAATTTTCTAAGGGCGTCCCAAGCGGTCACGTGGTAACCCAAGTAGACCCAGACCATCACAAAAGATCATTCCTTTTTGTAGATATCCCTTGGCCCTTTATTTGAAGTCGTCTTTGTATTAATATAACCTTTTTATATTTTTCTTTTTTATGTTTTTTTTCTTTTCGAAATAATGAATAATGAATAATGAATGGCAAATAATGGATAATCTAAATTTAGGTAGTTTATTTGTCCATCAAGGTATTAAGGCTTATCTGTGTTTAAAACATCCGATGGGGAGCCGGTAAAAAAGCTGAGTAAGATGGTTTCAGTGTCAGTCATGACACAGTGAAACGCTAAAAAAAGGCCGCGCTATTGAAAAAGAATTAAAAAATATTGTCGATCACAACATTCTCACCAGCTTAAATTACCGTCCTAACTCCTAGACGAACCTAGAACTTTTTTTTGGCGTGCGCAGGTATTTAAGTACAAAATTTTGCTCCTTTTTTATTTTTTTTATTTTTTATTTTTTATTTTTAAACCACAATTTCTGGACCACCATTATTTAATACCACTTGATTTTTACTTTAATATTGTTTTTACTGCTATTATTATTAATAATAAGAATATGGATACTAACGAAGAGTATAGTATCAAACCTTTCTTATCAACAAGTACTGGTAGTAGCGATACATTCTATCGACAGTATTGCAACCGACACCGGCCGGATGTGGTGTGTAACCGACAAGCAGATGCAAGAAAAGCATCTGAAATCCAAAAGACTATGGAAACATTAAACCAACAAGATCAAGAATCAGTTACAAGGGTATGGTCAGTATTCAGCGCAGCACCTAGTAAGCAACGGTTAGTTATTTTGCAAGGATTATTGGCACAATGTTGTTCACCACAATTATCAGCCGTTTCATCAATGATTGAAGACTTATTGAGAGTGGATTTCATTGATACATTACCTCCAGAATTGGCAGTCAAGATTTTGTGTTATTTGGATACCGCGTCGTTGTGTCGAGCTGGTCAGGTTAGTAAAAAATGGCAACGATTGGCAGACGATGATGTGGTATGGCACCGAATGTGTGAACAACATATTGATCGAAAGTGTACCAGATGTGGATGGGGGTTGCCATTATTGGAAAAGAAACGATTACGGGATTCCAAAAGAGCTATTAAAAAACGGGTTGAAAACATGACCAAAAAGAGAAAGATTGAATGCATTGATGATGATGATGAAGATAAAGAACAACAACAGAAGAATAAAAAATTGACACGGCCATGGAAAGATGTGTATGCTGAACGGTATAGAGTGGAACGGAATTGGAGGGAAGGGAAATATGAATTGAAAGAGTTTCGAGATTCACCGGATGATACTTATTTGTGTCTACAATTTGATGATCAATATTTAATCACAGGTACATTTGATGGCAAGATTAAAGTATGGAATGTAGAGAGTAAAGAAATTTTGCGGACAATGGAGGGTCATTTGGGGGCAGTGAATGCATTAAAGTTTGATAATACCAAATTAGTTACTTGTTCAAATGATAGTACAGTTCGAATTTGGAATTATAGAACTGGGGAGTTGGTTTCTAATTTTAGCGGCCATGATAATAATGCCCAAGTATTGTGCTTGGATTTTAATAAAAAATTAATTGCATCAGGATCATCAGATCATAATATCAAAGTCTGGAATTTTGAAGAAAAATCATGTTTTACCTTACGAGGACATGGTGATTCAGTTACTAGCGTGAAAATTGATTCTACTACTAATACGTTATTTTCATCAAGTGATGATTGTAGCATTAAAATGTGGAATTTGGATACCAAGCAATGCATCAAAACTTTCCCACTGGGAGCTCAAAATCAACAACATGTTGCTCAAGTATCTTGTATTCTGCCACTAACCTTGGACCATTTGGAAGGTAATGACGATTATCATCACCAACAGCAGCCCGTCAATGAATCTGAAACGGAATCTGAACAACCAGCCAAAAATAAAAAATCAGTCACACATATTTTGTCTTCATCATTGGATAATACCATCAAATTATGGGATGTCAACACTGGTGAGTGTGTTCGAACGTTATTTGGGCATGTGGAAGGGGTCTGGACGATTGCAGCGGATACGTTTCGAATTGTTAGTGGTGCTCATGATAAAATGGTCAAAGTGTGGGATTTACAAAGTGGTAAATGTTGGCATACTTTTGTCGGTCATACTGCACCAGTTAACTGTGTTGGGTTAAGTGATACTAGATTGGCTAGTTGTGGAGATGATGGTGTTATTAAAATGTACTGTTTTGATGATTAATACCTTATTTTTATTCAAAAGTTGTATTTATTTATTGTATTTATATTTTTTATTTAATTGCATTAATTTTTTTGTTTTTTTTTTAATATTTATTTACTTGATTACAATGCCACGTTTGTATGTAACGGTTAATTTCTTCGTATCTAAATTAGTTCTAGTATCTGCAAACTTAATCACTTGTACTTTTTTAGTACCATTATACCGTAACTATTGTAACTTCATTGATTAATCAAAATGTCGTCATGGTAACCATTTCCCCACTCTTTTTCTAATTCTTTATCGACATTAAGTTTGTAATCATTAAGAATTGGTGGCGAATGGATCTTGCTGCTAGCTTAATTGCGGTGCAACTTGATCCTCCAATGGTAAGTCATGCTCTTACCTATCTGTTTTTTTTTTTTTTTTTTTTTTTTTTTGATGGATGTGGTTTAGCCCAAGTTGGTGCCTGCAACATAAAAAATATAAAATAAAATAAATGTGGTGACTTACGTGATTTCTTATGTAATTATCTATTCTATTCTAACGTGTGTTTTGTGCTCGTAACCTGTCCAGCCGCATTATTATTATTATTTTTATTTATCAAAAAAAAAAAAAAAAAAACAATTCTCATCAAAGATAAGCCCAGGCCACAGTAAACATCCTGCAAGGTTTCTGTACAATTTAAAAAGAGGACACCGTTAAACAAAAAAAAGTAGCCTAGTTTCAAAAATTAAATTTAAAGTCTAATACATAATATCAGCACTCCGCGTTATCGTAAGTTAAGCAATATCGGATTCCTAACAAGCTTGAGTGGGAAAAGCTTTAGCTCCTCGCTCGTGTGTACATCCATTGAAGATTGTCCCGATAATCCAACATAAATCTGAAGTGATTCAATCGAATTTGTTCTTGTAATGTAGATCGATTTAGATTTCGTTAATGATCATACACAAGTACGGTCATCTTGGCCTACCTCAATAAGCAACATTGATTGTAATTTGTCAAATATATAAATCTTTTTAAATTAAAAACATACCAAGTGATTGAGTCTTATATATCAAGCACTTGGGTCATATTTATTTAACATGTTTACAATTGTATAAAAGGCAGTATGATTCATTAGTGTGTGTATCAGTATTCGAGGTTCGTCAATCATAATAAACGAGTATGGTTGCACAGGGTTTCGGAATTGTCCGAAAAAACGGTCATAAATAAATAAAAAATAGACGAAAACCGAGCCGCGCTTGCTCTCATTTAGACATGAAGTGTGTTATCGATATTTTTGAATCATAATTTACGCTTCAAGAAACAGAAACATATTGGGTTTGATTAATATTATGAATTGAGAGTATTCACTAAAAAGAGGATTCTAAAAAAGTGGTTTATAACTGTTATTTTATGATCTTTACCGGTACGGTAGAATTGGGATGCTCAATTAGCCATAGATGTAAAAACCCTGAACTATCATAGTAAACAAATACCATGTTTAAATATCGCCCTGTCTTCTTAATCTCCTGTTTACTATCCAAAGAGTAATTTAACGACCAGAGAAATAAACTAGATTAAAATGATCCAATGAATTAAGGGCGTTCTTCTAGTCATACCATCGATGGCCAGTCGTAAATGATTCGTCAACAAAATACCCCTCTTTTTTGTGCAGCATAATATACCCTCCCCCCCTCCTCTTTTTTTACTCCTGAGTTAAAACTGCTATAAATTATTTTATCATAGTACAAATCACATCATTCAAATAATTATTTGAGTTTACTGATCGCCTCACAATATTATGACTTGAAATCTGTGCAACAAGAAAAAAAAAAAAAAAAAAAAGCACCAATGCATCCATTATTAAATGTTTTATTTCTGATCCATCAAACCCTCACCTCACCTCGCAATCTGATTTTTTGTACCTAACTTTTAATTTTTTTTTTTTGCATCCATCGCGTGCGCCCGGCTACCTCAATTGCAATTGAAAATAGCACCTTTTTTTTTTTTTTTTTTCAAGTGCTGTTAAATATTTTATTTGTGCGATGAAGTCAATCAAGTAAAAGATCATCATAAAAATTAAGTTTAGGCAAGCCGCCAGTTTTATTAAAATAAAACAGATCGCGATTCGTTTTTTTTATTATTGTCGATCAATCATTTATTTTTGCCATTTTAATGTCTTATAATTTAAGGGTAGGTGTGCATTGATTTCCATGTAACTTATGCATAAAAACTTCGGCAGTCGAGAAATGATGCATATATGCACTATAAATAATTTTACCTTCAAGCAGCCCAGCAGCCTTAGTTTGAAACAAAAATATCTCTTTTTCTTCCTTCCAAGCTGTAGATTAGATAAGCTCTTATAAGATAATTTTTTTTTGTTTGAATAAGGTAGGTGGAGCTGTATCGCTTATTTACTTTTAGGACTTGTTTTTTCAAAAGTGGCGTTTTATATATATATTTTTTTTTATAGATATTCCAGAAGTAAGTTTAGTATGGATCGATTATGATTAGTTTGAACTCATAAGTTGAAGGATTTTTATATCCAAAAAGGGAACCAACCAGCTTTTTTACTTTACACAAAACGACAGCAAATGCAGCTGGTGCATCAATTAATGTACAACCATAACTTTGGTGTAGCAGTAGATCGGTGTTTGTCCTCCTCTGAAGCTTGTAGCTTATAACAACCAAAATAATTTTCTGTTCAAGTTTTTTGAACATTCTATACTACTTTAGCTGTTTTAGGTGGATGTTGTGATATAACAGTAAAACTCTTTAAAATATCGATAAGCAAAACGTCCTATTAAAAATTTGTAGGACCATTATTCATTATTGGTATACCTGCTTATCGATCCAGATCCAGAGTTTGTTGGTTGTTTCAAAGACTTGAAAATGTTGAAACAGTTGCACAGAAACTACAACGTTACCTTGAACCGGTGGGGGTAGACCAACACAACACAATCTTGATAAACCATTGATCAGTGATTCATTGATAAAAAAAAAAAAAAATTTTAATTTTTTATTTATTTACTTGAGTTACTTCGCATCACTATAACCCGGGCTCTATGCGGTCAACATAAAATTATTTAATTCTTCCCGCCGTTTTACGAAGCATTTTTATCGTAATGTATCACACATGTTTTCACCATTCAGCCTTTTCATTAAAGACTTTTTCAAGACACAGTGGTAAGATAAACTACTGTAATGGATTAGCGGTGAGGATACTGACAGTTGATCATTTAAAATGTTTTTTTTTTTTTTTTTTAAGTTAACGATGCAGCTCATCAAATTGGCTAACTGCGTCGATCATCAAAGTCTTACAATTGAGGCTCGGATTTATTACATAAGATTCTAGGAATCACCAAAGTCCACGGATACAGAAATACTTACATATAAGAGGTTTAGCAGGATACGAGATAAGAGATGTAATTTTTTTATGGGTCTGTGTTACAGCGTAGATACAGCAATGTTTATACAGTAGTGCTGCATTGAACTATTGTGGCTATAGAAACGCGCAGTTGAGATCAGACAGCATATGGTATGAAAAAATGCAGTTTGTTATATATAGTATCAGATTGTATAGGGCGCTGTATATGCAAACTGAGGGGTGAAGAAAAAAAATTTTCAATCATATAAAAATAAAAAAAACCATTATATGGATTTTGAATAAAATTTGAAACTACCTCGAATTTGGTTTAGTCAGAATTAGTCCTCAATAGGTTAATATGTTTATAGACTAAGTTGTTTGGCCATAAGAGCTAATTATATGGCCAGTTGATAATAAACGCCTTAGCGGGGAAAAAAAAAAAAAAAAAAAGTACTATTTTTTATCACACTGTAACAAGCATAATTATCGATAAGATCAAAAAAATTACGCACAAGTTTATCGGATTCTCCCTACTCATGACTACCCGTAAGTGCATCGGGCACAGCGTGTTTTTGTAATGCAAGCAATATACGTACATTGCTCGTATTTTTTTCAACGTCAAATTTTTTTTTTTTCATTACACAGCCGCACACAGTCAAAAAAATAATTAACCTTAATTTTATTTTTATATTCCACGCATTCAAGACCTTAAAGTTTTTGTTTTTTTTTTTATCTTTTGGTACACCGGTAAATACGAACCAATGCGTATTATCCACCATTTATCCAAATTTTCACGCTACAAGCCTTTTTCTTTTTTTTCTGTTTGAAACTTTAATAACTTAATTAATTTAATAATCTTGACTTACCTGTCCTCCACCAGATAAAGCTCCGGCCAACCCGTACCGGTCTACCAACTGGATTAATTAATTTAGGCTATAGTAACATCAGGATCATTAATGATTCCACATCTTACCAACTTTAATCAATTAGTTGATTGTGATAAGTGAACTGACCAACTAAATGCGCAGGCTGATTAAGAGCACGGTTTAAGTGCGTTATATTATATATGTTATCCCGTTCTCCGCGCCGGCATCGCCATGGCAATGATACGCGATTACTTTTAATGAGGGAAAAAAAAAAAAAAAATTGTTGAGAAAATTTAAAATTTTTTTTTTTTAATAATAAGGCTGGAAATTTTTAATCTTGTTATCTGAGATTTTTTTTTTTTTTTTGGTTTTTTTTCTTTTCAAGCCTACCAAGATTACGTAACTGCTTATAAAAATCTACTGCTCAAGTAATAAGCATATGAGAAGATGCGTTGATTATGACTATTTTTAGCAACTGAGGATAAACTTTTTCTTATTTTATTTTCTCGTTGATGGTGACAAATTAGGGACCATGAGAAGCACAGATCTTTCGTGGAAATTTCAAAGAAGGCAAGTGTGCCATTTAGCTTCTGATAGGATTTGGAGACTATTAGTAACCGAGCTGAAATTTTGTCTTGTACATAATTATTTTTTTCTGGAGAAGTGTCAATTTATAATGTCATATCAATGATTTAAACGAATCTCGCAATCTGGATCGTGATTCAAATTGATCTGCAGTGTTGAAAGTTTGAACCTTTTTTTTTTTTTTTTTTGGCTGGTAAACTGAAATTCCGCAAGACATAAGTACCCACCTCCTTTATAGCGGGTCTCCTTTACTTTTCTTACGCTTGAGGAGGGGC
>JAJLUN010000336.1:0-11157 GCA_030564365.1 Blastobotrys arbuscula | reverse complement strand
CGGCACAAAGCCGGGTTCGCCGATAATTCGAAGTATAAAAGGCCATGTAATTTCCTGTAATTTCTTGTAATGAATTAACTACTTCTTTTTCTATATTTTCTCTATTATCTTGTTAAAGACACAGAAACTATTCTTTTGTATTACTAATATATCAAGAAGCCTTGACATTCTGAAGATACTATTAGGAATTCTTACAAATAAAAAATCGTAGCTTCGATGGCCAAGTTGGTAAGGCGCGACACTAGTAATGTCGAGATCGTCGGTTCAAATCCGGCTCGAAGCATTATTGAACGAGACTCAATTGTTTTTACATTTTTCCAATTTTTTTAACGGGGCCCCCTTTAAGTTATTTTATATATTTTTTTCCTTAAATCTAAAAAAATATATTATTCTAAATTTACTTATTAGTTACATAAGATTCTAAGTTAAATAAACGCAATGGCAAGCAATTGTGTAAAAATTGATGTATCTTGACCAATTTTTTTTGTTTTTTGTTCTTTATCATCTCATCATTATTAAGTGTGGATCCAATGATGTTTACCTAGCAACCCTATCCCGTCTTGAGGTTCATTCTTAGCGCTGTTTCCTTTCGATTTCGAACTTCTATGGCCTAAATCACTTTCATTGTCACTCCCATCATTATCATCATTGTTCAATTGATGATGATTATTATTACTATTATCACCATTATTGAAATATGCATCATTAAACTCAGATGGGGTGTATTCCCCATTTACCCACGATTCAGCGGCACCTTCAAGGTTGATATGTTTTTCAGCCATCACATCGTATAATGCATAAATTTGGTCAGCTTTAACCTCCATATCGTTCATAATAGCCTTTAAGCTTTCGGCCACTTGTTGTCGTTGCCGTCGCTGTTTGGATGGATTATGACCGGTGTAATCTGAAGTTAGTTCGTTATATTGTTGTTTCAGTACAGAAAACTCCCGTCCTAACCCATCCAAAATCAGCTTAATCGATTCTTCAGCAGTGGTGCTAGGTCTGATTGAATGTTCATCCGAGTTTGGTGTCCTATTTAGTGCAGCAGCGGTTGTTGTGTAGGTATAAGGATATTCATGAGTTGGGTGAGCCGGTTTACTAGTGAACGGAGGAGCAGAGGACGTATGAATATTAGCGTGATTCTCGTGTTCACATGCCCAAGTAGGAGATTTGGCCGAGCAGACTTCACATGTTGCTGGTAACGATTCAATGACTCGATCAACAAGCTTTGGAATACGCGATTTCTTGGTTTCCTTCTTAGTATTGCCAGTTTCATCAGTGTTGGCATCGTTGATGAAATTAGTGTTAAAAGACTTGTTAGTATATTCAGTGAATTCTGGTGGTGCACTATTCCGTTGTTTATACTTTTCAACTACATGCTGCAGTGCATCCAAGACTGAATCATCATTATAGCTATCCCAATTGGTGGGTGGAGGAGTTGGTTCTTGAATTGGTTCCGGTGCTTGTTCTAAAATGGGTTGTTTTGATTTATACTGAGGCTGTGTAGATTGTGCAGATTGTGGGGGGGATCTAACCTGTTGGTTAACATGTTGGGCTGGAGGGGATGGAGTTGGTTCCTGAATCTGCTGTTGTAAATCATTCTTACTAGATAATAATGAAACCAACAGATCTTTGATTTCAGTTAGTTCAGATTTTGATTTAGTTTCGGATGGTTTGATGATTGTTTCTACTGCCTCTGGAACTGATTCTGTCTTAGATTCTTCAAGAACTTTTGGCTCAGTGTCAAATCGAACTTCTCTCTTTTGATTCAGTTTTTCCAACTTTTCCAATGCTTCATCTAATCTTGATTTCAACGAGTCCCGCTCTGATTTCAAATCATTATAATCATTATTCTTTTGGTCCAGTTGCTCAGTCAATTTCCTGTTATCCATTTCTAAACCATCGATTTGCTTAATTTTGCAAGAAAAGTTTTCATTCTCTGTTTTTAATAAATCCAATTCATTGGCTTTACTGCTCAAATTCTCGTTCTCACTCTTCAATGCTTCCAAATTTTTCAAAACTTCGTCCAATCTTGATTTTAAACCATCTCGTTCGTTAATCACCTTATTCGTATCGTCTTGTTCTTTTAATTTAGCATTATTTTCGCCTTCGTCCAGCTTATCCAGTTGTTCTTTCATTGCTACGGCCATAGTTTTATATTTTCTAGCGCGTCGTTCCATTTCATCGGCTCGAACTTTTTCTTGACTCAGATCCGTCTTTAATTCACGCACGTTATTATCCAATTCGCCAAATTTATGATTCATATCATGCTTTTCCTTCTCCAATTGCTCAACTTTTTTTTGGAAACTACCAAATGCTGTGAATAGCGCTTGGTCATCTGGATCTAGCGGAACTGAAACAATATGTTTATGACTAGTTTTTTTACCATGACCACCAGTCTCTGATGAAAATATCGATGAGAGTCCAGTAATATCTGGCAAATCTACATCATCAGACTTTGCTTTTTTTTTTATATTAGTATTTGTAATATTGTTATTACCAAAAAAAGTGTCGTTTTCACGGTATGCACTTGGGATTACAAAGTCATATTTCCCATCTGAAACTCTAGGTGTCACGCCATTATTTTTATGATTGTTATTCAATTGCGCTTTTTTTTTTGTTGATCTATGATTATAATGGTTCTGCTGTTCCGGTGCTGGAGTTGCGGTTGCTTTATTAGTAACTTTTGGAGGTGGCGAGCCTTCCTCACTTGACGAGCGTCTATTCCACGATAGATTTCTCGCCGGTTTAGTTCTTCCTAGCTCAATGCTAGGGTCTAATAGTGAATCTTGTGTAAAATCTTCATGAATATTATTATTAGGTTGAGAAAAATCAGCAAAATGTCTCTTGACTTCTGATGTAGCTATGCGAGGCGATAAAACGTTATGGTTACTAAAATTTCGTCGTGGTGTTTTTTTATTGTTGATATTATTATTAAACCCATGTAAGTTCGTCTCACTGATATCAAAGTCGGATATATCCATATCTAATGTTGAATGTGCCTGAGGGGGTGACAGTGTCATGTTAAATTTTGAATTTAAATAGCTAAAATATTGCTGATGTTAGTAAATTAGCCTGGATAAAAAAAGATTTAGTGAGGTAAAAATAAAAAATGAAAATAAAAATAAATAACAGAAATAAAAAATAAAATAAAAAAACGCGTCAGTGCGGAATAGGGGAGCTTGAAATGAAAAACAATAAAAATAAAAATAAAAATAAAAATAAAGGTGGTAGGGTCGGGTACGTAGGTAGGTTGGGACTTTATTGTTATTTGATTTTCCAAACTTGGGGTCGATCCTTCAAAGGCCGCGCTCCGCGCTGGTGTATAAGATATATATCTGATGTTATTAATTTAGAAAACAAGTTGCCGCGACAACTAAAAATACGGCAGAAACTTATAATTTATAGTTTAATAATCTATCGCTTAAAATGTATTACGATAGGGTGTGTTTGGCAAATGAAAAAAAAAAAAAAAAAAGAAAAACAAAGCTTGTTAAATATAAGATACTAAAAAAAAACAATGATAAATATATATGCAAAAAGATGATAAAAAAATAAGAATAAAAGTTACATAGCATTCATGCCCCGAGGTTCATATGGGAATAATGATGATACAATTGTCATGACACCGAATAAAGATGCAAGAATGAAAATAGGAGCAGGGGTAGTGACATTGGCATAGTAACCCACAACACCAGCAATTACACCCATAACCCGAGCCAAAGCTGCACCAATCCCGTTACCAGTAGCTCTGCAGGTGGCGGGTAAAGTTTCTGGAGTAAATGAATACAGAGTGCCGTAATACATGTTCAAAAACAAGTTGATGCAACAGTTAATCGCCAAATCTTGAGCTGGTGTTTTGACCTTGGTGGCATAAATAAACATAAATATCATGGTGATCGCGGAAGAAATTGCCAAACAACCCCGTCGACCAACTCTTGGGATTTCAACCACTCCTGCAGCAAGTACTGGACCAAAAATTGCGCATGTGGTAATGATAAAGTTATTTTTATAGGTGGTATTCAATGAGCCATCCCCCATATCAGCACCCCTTGCTTCCAAATATGCCGGTAAAAATGCATTGTATAGTGGGTAAGCCAACCCAATTAAGCTCCAAGAGAGCCAAACCATAACGGTGTTAATACCTAACTTTTTGGTGACAAATAATCCTCCAGTATTTTTTGCAAACCCAGCAAACATATTTTTAGGGTGCAACAACTGTAACAAGCTTTTACCAGAATTGTCGTTTCTAATAGCACCACAGGCTTGTAAATCAGCAAGAGTTAATGGATTTTGTGTTTTACCCGATTTTGCCAACATATCCAAAGTTTTGATAGCATTTTCATCATTACCATTTGAAATATCATATTTTGGTGTTTCTACCATCTTAATTACTACCAGTCGTAATAACGCGCAGGCCAAAACAAATCCACCGCAGGCCATATAAGTATATCTCCACCCCATATTGTCCTTTCGTAAACAAGGGTTAGCGTCCCATTCAGCTTGATTCTTTCTTAACCCACCTTCACAAGAAAAGTTTGCAATAAAAGGCCAAGCAAATGCAGTAGTGACGATTTGACCCAGGCCCCACCATAATGCCATCAAGGTCAACATCCATTGTTTATTGTATGGTAAAAATTCCAAAAACGTGACAGCATCCAAAACTAAATTACCGCCAGCGAACCAGTAAGAAACACTGGATAATGACAAGACAGCGACATAGTTCAGCCCACCGGCACCAGCTAGTGCAAAGATAGCAGTGCCAAATAAAGTGAGATTAAATGCCAATTTTCTACCAATAACATCACTAGAAATACCCCACATTAGAGCCCCGAACAATAAACCTGTATAATCCGCACTGATAATAGCGTTGAATTCACCTTCTAATAAAAATTCATTACCAATTGGACCTCTACAGACGGAATGCAAAAGTGTTAATATAGAATCCACTGCATAGCCCATACCGTTAAGACAAAACAATTTCCCTTGGTATCGTGTGAAACCGATTTGATTGATTGCATTGTTGACAAGATTCATTTTTCTAGTCAAAGCATCGTCTTCCATATTCATCAAAACATCTTGTTCGTTGGCATAAAAAACTTCGGATTGTGAGTCTGAATGGTTTTGTTTTTTCGTTTCCAATTCATTATTACTATCTGATGCCTGATTACTATCAGGAAAGGGTTCTGGATTGGTTGATTTCATTGTTTGATGATAAAAAGTTGATTAAGAATGAAAAGCAGATTTTTTTTTTTTTTTATTAAAAGGAGATTTGGTGTGATTTATATATTTCAGTTCTCCACAAGTACTATGCAGGTCAGACGAGGAAAAAGGTTTAACCATTTAGTTGAAATTAAATGATTGTATTTCAGTAAAAGGGCCTGAAGAAAAAAAAAAAAAAAAAAAAGACTGTTTAAACGAGTGGGTTAAAAAAAAAATTTGATTTCCAAAGTGGGGACGCATTTATTATGGAATTTCTTATTTACAGCTTATAGTATAAAAGATGGATGGAAATCATTTTTGAATCAAAAAATTTGCACTAGGTAAAAGTTTTTCCCTAGATCTATTAACGTTTGGAAAAAAGGTCTCGACTACTTGATTTACAGCTTATAAGGTCTTAATGGCCTCTCCTAGTGTGGCAACGGCGAGAACGGGCAAGTTTGCAGGCATTTGTTTAAAGCAGGTAGCCATGCTTTTGTTTCAAAATCTAACCCCAGTTAAATTTGAAATGAGTTTGCAACAAAACAAAACACAAAAAATAAAGAGATTGGAGATAAGCCAATCAAGGATGAGCTATTAAATGGAATCGACCGAGACAAAATTTTGTATGGAATTAAAAAGTGACCAAAAAAAATAAAACTATGAAAATTATAAAACTGGATTAACCTTGGAACTTATCAAATAAAAAGTCTAAATAACTTGTAAAGTCAACCATTTGAAGACATGAAAATTTAGGGAATTTTTTCTTTCTTAAGTGTGTTGAGATAAGGGGGCTTGCGCTTATTTAGATGAAGAAAAGTTTTTTATTGTACTTGAGACAGCGAACAAAGTTTGTGATTGCCGGGGTTTTTTGTCCACGCTATAACAATCTTTGTCTTTTGATAACTGTCAAATTTTAATTAATCTTCTTAATTATCTAACAAGCATAGAACATAAAATAAAAACTAAAAGCAGCTTATGAGTAGTAATTATGCATGGGAGAGTTGGGGGTCATGTAGTGTTAATACAGATTAAAGATGGGTGACGCCTCTCAAAAACAATTAGCCACATTAACTGTTAAACATATCCTCCCCCATTGACTTCTAAGTGTAATTATGAATCCCTCTTCTTGTGTATTCCGTATCTTGGATATTCCGCGATGTTGGACGTCTATTCAATTTTTTTTTTCTTTTTTTTTTTTCAGGATTAGTTTACCTCTTTCTGTATACAATTAGGTCTGTAGCTTCTAAAAAGCTAGAATGCAAATATCATGATTTTGTGCGGAACGAGCCGGTCACATACGCCTGAACCTGTTTTCTTACTCCAACCCTGTAAACCCGAGGTCTTAATTTTGAACCGGCCGGCGTAGGACCCATGGCTTTTGTGCAATTACCGTGGTGGTTTTTTTTGCAACTGCATTGAGAGCAGTTTATTGTTATATCATTCCCAATCACCGCGATGACATTCTTTGAATTCCTTTATTATTTTTAATCCCAATTTTCAAAGCCCCTCAAACTGAGACATTCTACTTCTGGTTGTTATTTCCCTGCGTGCGGTAGAGCTTCGATTCAACATATCTTAACGCCTCACATGTTTACGGCTTTTCTTATTTACAGCTACGATTAATCGATTAACGCAATCGGAAGTTTAATTATTATTAGATTTACAGGAGCATTTTGTGTTATTAGAGTTAATGGTGGGGTAAATGATGTAATAGCTATCGTAGACAGTTAAAAAGGTGCTTGAGGTAATGACGGGAATATTTTTGCCAAAATAGGTTTAAAGAAACCTGAGTGTAAATTTTTATTTGCTCTAAAATCACAAGCTATGGTTAACACGGTTTATAAAATCACCTGATTAATGCTTGAAAGAATAGCCTAAAGTTATTCGCACCGAAAAATTAGAGCAGAAAGGAAACAAACAAAAAAAAAAAAAAAAAAAAACTCCCCGCAATAAAGTCTTACAATGCGGGGAATAAACAATTCAAAACATACATCATTGGATCAATGTAAAGAATTTTAAAAGCTTTCGTGTTTCTATCCTTCCCGTTGTCTTGATTTTTTTATAATCGTTTTGGGCTTTCAACTGGATTTATAAGTTTGATTGAATAGGTTGTTTATTTCTTTTATTTTAAAAAAAAATTATTATTTCCCCCACTTGACCCTGAATATAATTATGTGTCACTTATAACGTTCATCATCTCATTAGATTAATTTCACACCCGTGGTCCAGCCGCATTTTATGACATTAGTTGGGCGTACATGTATAAAAGTCTTCTCGGCCATTTTTGGAGTATAGTTAATATTAATGGATAAATATTTGGATATCTTCATTTTAAATTTTTTACACAGGCTCGTTATTCGTCAATTTAGAGAATCGAGCACTTTCTAGAGTATATCGCAAAGCAAAAAAAAAAAAGAACAAAGTTTTTGTTCCATAAATAGGGACTGTTTTAGCAAGTACAGCTGGATTGGCGGTAGATGCGCAATTTCACCCATAGCTCCACCCCCTAGACTTTGATCGATACTATGGCATTTTTAGCTTCAGATAATTTTGATGATCTCTACAGAACAAAATTTAAGACATACTCTAAATTTGTCGTGTTTTAAAATATTAAAAAAATATAAACTATGAAAAAGCTTAAGAAATAAAACTCTAATCAAAAAAAAAAAATCAAATAAGAGTAGCATCAGAAAGCTAATAGTAAAAAATATTCAATTTTGTAGTGTGATACTCAATTGATTTCATAACCAACCAACGACCCAACAGTCAAATCAAGATCTGAATCACATTCTACCACTTCTAAATTTTACTACAAAAAAATAAGCAAAAAAAACAAACAAAAACAAACAAACGTCTAGTTAGTAAATTCATATGTCATACATCATTATATATAATCATCTAATCATAACACTCTCATCATAAAAAGGATAAAGAGGAGGACTTCTACAGTAAAAAAATATTACATAGAATTCATCCCTCGAGGCTCATAAGGGAAAAACACAGAAACAAGTGCCATAATCCCAAACAAAGCAGAAAGAATGAAAATTGGAACAGGAGTAGATGGATCGGCATAATGGCCTAGCACACCAGCTACAACACCCATTACTCGAGCGAGGGATGCACCAATACCATTCCCAGTTGCTCTGCAGTTGGCCGGCAAAGTTTCTGGAGTGAATGCATAAAGAGTACCATAATAACTATTCACAAACACATTAATAACGCAGTTGATAGCCAGGTTCTGGGTTAATGTCTTGACTTTAGTTGCATAAATAAACATAAAAATCATGGTAATAACGGCACTAACCGCCATTGTACCTCTTCGACCAAACTTTGGAATATCAACAAACGGTGCTGCAACAACTGGACCTAAAATCGAACATGAGGTAATAATGAAATTGTTCTTGTAGGTAGTATATACGGAGCCGTCACCCATTTCAGCGCCCCGGCTAGCCAGGTATGCAGGTAAAAAGGCATTATACAAAGGATATGCCAAACCAATCAAAATCCAAGAAAGCCATACCATAAGAGTGTTCAATCCCAACTTTTTGTTGATAAATAAACCTTTAATGTTATTGTTCAATCCTTTGAGGAAAAATGACGGTTTTAAGAATTCTTTGAACGTTTTACCAGAGTTATCATTGCTAATAGCACCGCAGGCTTGCAGGTCTGCAAGTGTCAATGGGTTCGTAGTTTTGTTGGATTTTGCCAACATATCCAAAGTTTTGATGACATTTTCATCGTTACCATTTGAAATATCATACTTTGGGGTTTCGGCCATTTTGATCACAACCAATCGTAGCAACGCACACGCCAAAACGAACCCACCACATGCAAGATATGTATATCTCCACCCCATATTATCTGCTCTTAAACAAGGATTGGCGTCCCATTCCGCTTGAGTTGATCTTGGAACATCTTCACAAGAGAAGTTTGCAATAAAAGGCCAGGCAAATGCAGTAGTGACGATTTGACCCAGACCCCACCATAATGCCATCAAGGTCAACATCCATTGTTTATTGTATGGTAAAAATTCCAAAAACGTGACCGCATCCAAAACTAAATTACCACCAGCGAACCAGTAAGAAACACTGGATAATGACAAGACAGCGACATAGTTCAGCCCACCGGCCCCAGCTAATGCAAAAATAGCGGTACCAAATAATGTAATATTGAACGCCAATTTCCGGCCTAAAATATCACTTGATAGCCCCCAAAACAGTGCACCAAACAGCAAACCAACGTAATCGGCACTAACCAATGCATTGAATTCGCCGTCTAACAGGAATTCGTTAGCAATAGGGCCCTGGCAGACAGAGTGTAATAATGTCAATAAGGAATCGACAGCATACCCCATACCATTCAAACAAAACAACTTCCAATGGTATGGTGTGAAACCAATCTCATTGATAGCATTATTGACCAGATTCATTTTCTTGGTCATGGCATCATCCCCCATGCTCATCAAAACTACTTCTTGTTCTTCATTTTGATAATATATTTCCTCAGAAGGTGAGGAATTTATTTCATCTAGATCACTTTTACTATTCTTTTTGGAAATACTTGGATCCTGTGTATTCATCTTTATATATTTTAAAGCTTATGAGTAAAGGCTTTTAAGGCTGAAAATAAGAATATATAAAAAAAAAGATGGAAAATCCCTGAATATTTATATCTTTTTTTCTAATTTTTTTTTTTCCTGATTAAATTTAAAAGCTGGTTAAAAAAGAAAATATGTAGCCGTTTCATTGATCTATTCTGGTGATATATTTTAGGTTTTTTTATGATCGGGATGTGGGAGAGTAGAGAAAATTGATTTGGTTTTCTTTTTCTTTTTTTTTTTTTTTTTTTTTTTTTTTTTTTTTTATGAGTTGTAGGGCCTTACTTTAGGCTTACCCATACACCACCAGATGTGTACAACTTACAATCTGGATTTTGCATATAAAAAAAAGGTTTAGCTGAAATAAATATATTATTTACCTGCAGCTCCTCAGTCCGAAATCTGATTTGAAAAATTCTATCGATAAAGGAAAACAAAAAAAAAGGTTTCATTCAAGCTGTGAAGGAGGAGGAGGAGAGGGAATAGAATGTGGGCTTTAAGCTTAATTATTGTACGTCATGGTTAAAGAGAACAAGTTAAATAGAAACCAAGGCAAAAGTAAATAAAGTGAAACTCCCCACTTGAAAAAAAAACAAAAAAAAAAAAACCAATACCAAACAATATTGAGCCTCATATATGCATATCATAAATTACTTTTTTTTGGGATGCTTGGTTCTAAGAGGCATTATATATGGATATATATTTTTCATTGACCTGATTGGGCTGTTACTTTTCAAACTCAATTATAGGCTTGTAAACTGTCTGAGCTCCAGTATCAATTCGTTGAGTGACTGACACAAGTTTTTTCATTTTTTTTTTTAATGAGTTAGTTTGCTAACTAAGTTTATACTTCCCGGAGTACGAAGTTTACATAAACTGGTCTATTTACATGCATGCGATTTAATCAATAGAACACAATTCATAATCTCTAGACATCTTTTACGATAAAATTTAGTAGAATTTTGGATACTTTTTTTATATATATATATTTATGCTTATATTGCTACTCTTTTTATTCTTATTTTGTAATGCGCCATACCATTTTATAATCGATATATTATACTGATGAGATTGGTAGACCAAAGCTGTAGTTCTAACTCTAGAATGAATTAATTAATTACATCGGCTTAAAATTCCGACTTTTAAGCTGAACAAGATTTTTTCCTTCTTTCTTTCTCTGCTTAAGAATTCTTTGCCGCCATTTTTTTTTTTTCATTATACTACACTGTAATGATAAGCAGGTAATTCTCAATGTTGATCATATTGTCCTTCTCAGACGGTAAAATATTTACGCCAGCTGTATAATAATTATATCTTAAAATTTACTACACTACTAAAAATCCTTGGTATGCTTGACA
>JAJLUN010000335.1:0-11236 GCA_030564365.1 Blastobotrys arbuscula | reverse complement strand
TTTTTTTTTTTTGGGGGAGATGTATTTTTTTTTTTTTTTTTTAAAATATATTTTTCGTAGGGCCATCTTGCCCAGGCCATCAAATCCACTCGTAACCAAATTTCGGTACATCTTTTTATAAAACCTGAGAATAAAAAGAAAATACACAATTCCCTATTTATAAACTATTAAGTATAAAAAGAAGTTAATATCCTAACCTCTTTATCATTTATACTATTCAATCAATCAATCAATCAATCAATCAATCAATCAAATCGAATTGAGTCAAATCAAATCAAATCAATCCAGCAAATCAAACGAGATTAATTTATTCTTAAATACTACCCATCGCTCAAAACACAAACTATATCCACAACACATTCAATTATACACAATGGCAAGACCAGTTCGAGAAGAAGTTATTGTTCAATTCATTCCAACAGCAAGCTACCACGAAATTGAAACATGTCAGTTCAATGTTAAAAGATGCGTTACCGAAATGATCACTACTCCACGACACAATGGCCAAGGGTTCGAAGCCGTATTCAGAGCTACCAAAGAGGGTTTACACAGTCTACAGCGAATGCCTTATGTGTTGTTTGTTCGGAAACCATCAAAGACTATTGATCAGCAAACACAAGGTCAGCAACAATCAACGATAAGAGCCGCTGCAGTATAATCACTAAACCTAAATGAACCAGGAGGTTTATTTATTTATTTATTTATTATTATTATTATTATTACTACTATTAACGATTAATGGTACGATATTGTATATGAAGATGAATTATAGAATAATATTACATTAAAAAAAAAAAAAAAAAAAAAGTTGGCATCACAAAATAAAAAGGGTTTTGATTGGGGTTTCTAAGCATCACGGCATCAAAGAATTCACTAACCGATTATCAATCGAACTGCTTATTATTATTATTATTATTATTATTATATTTATCATGATCATTTCACTTCAGGGTTTCGATGGCAAAGTGTGAAAAATGCATTACCACCCCAGCAGAAGCCACCGGTTCTAGTTAGAATACCCTGAAGCGATCTATTATGCCAATACCCTATCTATTCAATTTTATTATTTATCTTTTATTACTTGTATTTTTATATTTACAGCGATATAAATTCTCGCTTTCTGTTCCATGTTATATAAAACTGCTTTGCATTAAACAAAAACTTTTTGTCCATTCAAAATATTTATTCTCCATGTTTTTTTTTCCTTTAACTGTAGGCCAGGCTCCTCAAGCCTACTCCAGAATTATTATTTTTTTTTTTAATTCTTTCCCCAGCAGGGGATGAGCAAAAAAAATTAAAAAATAAAACACGGACCCGATCCGAAGACCGAGCGGAAATTTTTGCCAAACCATTTTGGAACTCAAAAAAAAAAAATCTGAGAATTCTTGAAAATTTAGGACTTCAAGAAAAAAAAAAAAAAGGGTCTCATCTCAGCCTTGATTGATTTATCAATGGGTACCGATTGGCTGCAGAAAATGAGGCAAAAAAAACAAGAGTAAAAAGATTTAAAAAAAAAAATTTCAAAAAAAAATTGTTGTGTTGTATTCACATTTTTGTTTGGGGTAGCAGACTGAATTTTTAAACTATAAACCAGCAAGTAATTTTTTTTTTGTTTTTTGAGTGCAGTAACTTCCAAAACCTGGTAATTCAACTCAATTAGACTAAATCGTACCAATGAACGTATCAATAAACAGTTCCTTGGTGCGAATTTGCAATAAAAAGAGCTACGGCGAAGTTATCTTAACTTATGTTCGTATTTTTTTTTTTTTTTGTATGTTGCCACTACTCACCCCCTGGAAGATTAACAGTACATGAACCCTACAGATCAAAAATAAAAGAAAACCACCAGATCAAAATCCTTTTTATTGTTCACAACTGGTTTTATAATAAAATAATAGGGCATATTGCGAGTTTCATTGTCGATGGAGCTGTGATGTACGTTTTTACACGCTTCATATATGCGTTCTGTGGCTTTTATTAAACTCGCGTATTCATCATCAACCCCGGTCTATGTATGCCGATTGAAAGATCGTACGATGACTACTTATAAATACACATAACAAATTAAAAGATGTAGAGAAAGTTTCCGGAATTTCCTCTTTAGCTTTTAAAACAAAAGAATTTCAAAAGGTGAATATATATTATCAGTCTTATTATTGAAAAGTAATCAGCTATTAGCTAAACGTGCCAATGAGGTTGCAGATAGATTTGGAAAGTAATGAACTGTAAATAGTATTTTTAAGAATTTTAAACAGGCTAAACCGCCAGAGCGGTTTTAGCTGCTGGACAATTCATGAGCCTTTTACTACAGCAGCCATATTATATAAAAAGTATGCCCCAGCAGAAACCTTTTTTTTTTTCTGCGGCGTAATATTAGGCGTATACCTATGGCAGTATCATGTTTGAATTGGCCTACATGTTCTATTGTGCAGATATAAAAGCTTTTTATATGCAATGTATAATGTAAGTTTGCATTGTAGCATGCAAAGCGAGCTTTTTCACCTGCCTTATAGGGCCGCATGCGCTAACACCCCCTCAGGGACTCTCAAGCACTTAATTATTATTTAAACTCTACAGCTTATTTGCAAACTCTAATTACTTCTGAATGTTCAAGCCGTGCTCGCACTTGTTTATTGTTGTTATGGTAGTCTCCAGCAATAAGCACGTTTAGTTTTTTTTTTTTTTTTTTTTTTTTTTTAAAGACTATTCTGCTTAAGACGTATGTGTACGCAGTGGTGATAATATATTCAAAGTTCCAAATTATGTCGCTAATATTTCCATAATCAGGCCAAATTTCAAAAAACTGTCAAGCCAAAGTTCAAAACTGATAAGCCAGGTTCAAAAATTGACAAGGTAATTTATTGAAACACCGCCCTCATGAGCGCAAGAAAGAAAAAAAACCAAAAGGATTCTTAGGCTAAATACGATTAAACTGATCGTAAACAAGCAAAAACACTTATTTTGCGGTTAGGGGTTCTATCGGTCGTAGTATACGTATCATATAGGCTTATTGCTAATCAGGATTCATTAATATTAAGTATACGTACGGAATATTTCAGCTTACATGTACCACCATCATTTTTGTTTTTCGTTTTGACTCCAAAAAGCAAATCATTCTTAGTCTTACCAACTCTTATTTTAATCGGCAAATTGATATTAATTAAACTATAACACTGGATCGATGATTTATGAAACAATGAAGTAGGAAAATCGTGACAAAAAAAAATATGCCGCTCCAAGTTTTTTTTTTTTATTTTAATAAAAATGTTTTGAAGACAGAACTATTTTATAAAAAAAACATAAAGTATATTTTGAGGCATTGATAACTTTGTGAGGGATCTAGGGAATAATTTGGCACATGAGGCCATGAACCAATACAATCACGCCTCATTTTTTGTTATTTTTATTTGCTCTTAAGATGCATTCTTTTTTTTTTTTTTTAAAAAAGGATGTATTCAGTTTTAGAACCCGTTTAAGGGATAGATATTGATTTATACATTTTATTGGACCTCTAAATTCAAGTTGTAACATTTTCAATTTCAATTATAGACCATGTTTTGGCCAGGAATAAAGTGAAGCTTACTCAACATAAAATACATTATTGGCACCAATTTATGCGATGGACCGATCTTTAGATTATTAGATTACCATGTATTGTTTAAGATGTACGATCACGATTGCAATCCCCCAAGCTGTAGTCTCAAAAAAAGCGACCTAAGTTTAAATTTAACATCAGATTTATATTCAAATGTTAGAGACAACCTTAATGAATTATAACAATTAATACCATAGTTCCCTGTGTTTGATGGATCTAAGTATCACAGATCGAACGATCGTGGAGAAACACTAAAAAAATTTTTAAAACATACTTAATATTCATGTTTTTTTTTTTTTTGCGGCTACAATAGCAAAAACTCCATTATGGGTACGGAAACCGTCTCTACGCCACATGGTGTAACCATAATTAATACATAATAATCCAATCACCCACCATACTTACCACTATAGAGGGTAAATAGCCACTGGCTATAAGATTGTACCGTAGTAGAGGGAAAGGGGCAGATATAAAAATAAAACCATTTTTATTATAGCAGTATGTCATTAGTTCTTTGTCCTAATATTAGTTTTCTTTTGGTAATATCTGATATGGCAGATCGCGAGTTTTTTTAAAAAAAAAAAAAAGAATTGATCTTTTTTATAATTACCTTGTGATATTGGCTAAGAATCCGATTAGTCACTTGGTAATATTAAATATTAACATTAGTTATCACTTGATATATAAACTTATCTATCTATAATAATAAATTGGGTAAATTATTTCATTCTTTTGTCGCGTCAAAAAATTTACTCCAATGGTGTACAAAAGCCTCATTCTCTATGTTTTTAGTACATTTGTTGGTTCTAGAAAATAGCCGGGGTGGGGCGGAGGGGGGAGCGTAAACCTGTACTACGCGTAAATAGTTTTTTGTTTACAAAAACCTACGCATCTCAAAAATCGGCCCCTCTCTCCCATCTCAAATCCATCTTTTAATTAATTAATTTTTTTTTCCTCTTATCCATGTACAATTCCAAATTGAGGCATATACCTCAAGGACTCAAATATATATATTTTTTTGTAATAATTCAAGATCCGAACTAAATTTTTTAAAGTACAGCAAAGATCTACTTCAATATTATACTAAATTTTATTATACTTAAGGCTGTGAATAGAGTTGCAAATACGTCAAGTAAGACTTTGCTTACCAACAGGGACATGATATGATACGATCAGATACGAAATTCACAAGCTTATGTAATTTTATCCGGCGGGGACATGTTAACCAAGCTTAACAAAAACGAAAGCACTCAGAGATTTGCAGTAGGGTTTATAACTAATCACATTAGCACACCCACTGCCGAACAGCTTAATCATGCAACATGAGCTATCTAAACAGGATACAAATATTTTAAGAATGCATCAGAAGGTTCAACTTTAGTAAGAGTAAGAGTAAGGCGGGTGTATACTTACCTATGCAGTAAGCTTAAGCCTTACAGGCATTAAACAGCTTATGGAATTAAAAATTCTGTTGATCTTGTCATCATGATGCACAAAAGGCATGCCATGTCTCAATTGTGTCCTTTTACTGTACAGCTGCATGAGTTGTTTTTTTAATTTTTTAATTTTAATTTTTTGGTTTATTTAGGATATATTATGCCAGCATTTTTTTTTTAAATTTCGGGAAAAGCGCTCAAGCTGCTTAAGACCTCAGGTGTATGCAGTGCAGGTTGGGATAATTTTTTTTTGTGTGCTGCCGTGGCGACGCGTTTTCACACCTAAGCCAAGATTATTAACCACTTGACACCACTTTTTCTGTGATTTACTACTGATAAAAATCTGGTTGAAAGCTGCCTGCCCGTATCGAGATCTAGGAAAAAAACCCGTTGCGGATCTAAATATCTTGATTCCTGAACCGTTAATTTCAATACAAATGGCGGTTTGTAATCAACAATTGTAACTTTAAAAAAGGATGAAATAGAATCTTTCTGATTGGATATGGGAAACATGACATGATTACGATAGGCCGAGATAAAGCATGTGTTTGTAAAATTTATATACTGCTCACGAGGTGGCAGGGCACACAAATTACCCAAAGACTTTGATCATGGACCAAAGGGAGAGAATGTCGCATCAAACAGATGCTGATTTAGCTTCGGAGCACACACCTGGTGTCCAAATTAATGCTATGAATTTCAGTGAAATGTAGTGAATGCAAAGTAATGAACATAAAAGTATGTATGATAAAAAAGCTAACCCATACTGATCAGTTTTTTTTTAAATAAGAAAATTAGTTCACTTACCTTTTTTTACCTAAAAGGAACTCGCCATCTTTCAAACGTAGTAGATCACCATTGATCTATACTTGATGCAGCATTTCCGGTCTCCAATGGCTATTAAAATTGAAGTATTAAGGTTTAAATTACCCCACATTATGCAGCACCAAGTATTCATAATTACCCCCAATATTCAAGTCAAAAGATCAAGTTGAGTAGTTGATAACAATCTATTTAATTATTTTGCGACGGTTAACCAAGCTCTTACGTTCATCTTTTTTAAGCTGCAATATTTTAGAAACAGTTCTAAAGTTTGAACGCAATGGCTGCAAATTACACGTGCTAACTTGTCATCTGAGAGCAAATAATTTCTAGAGTCCAAAGGTCAACTTGTTTTAGTATTTTAGCAACCACATCAGATCGTTATATTAACAATGTCGATGGATTTACAAGAGAATGATTGGTAAGAATAACTGTATATCTTTCAGCTTATTTAGATTATCGGCTGCCGAAACGAGTGCCAGTCCACGAGTACATTTATGCATACGAAGTACATACTATAACCTGCAATTATAAACAATTGGAAACCAACTGCTTTTCGAAACATTAGGTTTTTTTTTCTTTTCATGTACGGATAGATATATATTTATAAAATAGCCTCTTTTGTATAATTTCGTTAAAATTATATCGAATATTTTGAGGTCGATAAAGTATTGCAATCTTCTACCACTATTTAGTTCGAGCTATTGCAAAGATAATAATCTTAAACATCAATACTGAAGTATATTCTTTGAATTGAAGAAAACAAAAACAATCTATAGTTATCAAACTTCGAGTTTGAAATGTAGATTTGACTGGAAAACTGCCTCATAGTTTCAAAATCGCTCCATGGGTCTTCACATTCCATATGAAAACGGTATGCATAGACTAAATCTTGAATAACCAATGCAAACCCCACAATCATTTCAATTTTTGGCACGCCAATAGTGTAAACAGTTTCACTGATAAATTCTACTTGAAAGACGGTATATAGATAATTTAGGTCTCAATAATTTTATAAAATCTACATAATTTTGAGTACACGACATTTGATGCATTTTGCCAAAATTCTTCTCCCTAAATGGCCCCGACAAGCTTATCGATGTAGCAGGAATAATTGAAGGGCTTCAGCACGTGGCGCACTGGCTCGGATTGGTTGGAGTTTTTTCGCCAAACAACTTGATGTGGCTGTCCATCTTCACATAATAGTGGAGTCCTGTTATAGCGCCCCATCAAAAGCCGCATCCTATAAGAGCCGAGCTTTATCACAAGAAACCGCGTTACCACAACAACGATCTAATTTAACCATTGTATTAGTAGCTTGGTGGCACTAAAACCACAAGCTTGAAAATTGTGAAACAAGAGTTCTGGCCCGCGCGGCCACTCGAGCTAGCTGTGACACAGTATTAAGGTTTAAGCACTACTTAACCGCTAGAAAACATAACCTTTTTTAAGCCGCTCAATAACAAAAAAATTTTTGGTGAAAATTTTCAGCCAAATTTTTTTCTTTTCTTTCTCAAGTAGGGGAAAAATTTTCCAGCTCATCAACGATCTCACTCACATTACAGTATAGTAAGAAAGAAATTTTTTTTTTTTTTTTTTTTAATTTTTTTTTTTACATCAAAATTTTTCGTCAAATTTTTTTTTTTCTTCTCTTTTTAGAACGTCGATACCCATACATCCACGTACTCACCCATCAACACTAACAACAACACAACATGACCTACGTTCTTACAGAAACAGCAGCAGGTTATGCCTTGCTTAAAGCTAAAGACAAGAAATTATACAAATCCGATAGTTTACTAGATGACCTATCAAGTGCTGATAAAGTTGCTAGTCAATTCAAATTAAAAGGATTTTCCAAATTCGATTCCTCAGCAGTTGCATTGGAAGAAATCAATGCCATTATGGATGGTAAAGTCAGTGACAAGTTATCTGAATTGTTAAAAGAATTGAAGGATGAAAAGAAGGGCAACTTGGTTGTTGCTGATGCGAAATTGGGTAATTCTATCAACAAATTACCAGACATGAATTTGACAGTTGTTAGTGATTCAAACACTATGGACATTTACCGAGCAATTAGAGAAAATTTGTCTACTTTGTTACCAGGGGTCACTGATGAAGTTTTGGGAACTGTGACCTTGGGTTTGGCACATTCTTTGGGTCGACATACTTTGAAATTTTCACCAGATAAAGTTGATACCATGATTGTTCAAGCTATTGCATTATTAGACGATTTAGATAAGGAATTAAATACCTATGCCATGAGAATTAAGGAATGGTACGGGTGGCATTTCCCAGAAATGGCCAAAATCATTCAAGACAACATTGCTTATGCTAAATGTATCAAAGCTATGGGTTATAGAAATTTGTGTCGAGAAACTGATTTGAGTGAAATTTTACCAGAAGAAATTGAACAACAATTAAAGGAAGCTGCTGAAGTTTCTATGGGTACTGAAATTACTGAGTTTGATTTGGTTAATATCAAGGCCTTGGCAGACCAAGTTATTGAATTTGCAGAATATAGAGAACAATTGAGTTCCTATTTAAGTTCAAGAATGCAAGCCATTGCTCCAAATCTAACTTCATTGGTTGGTGAATTAGTTGGTGCTCGATTAATTGCTCATGCTGGTTCTTTGATGAGTTTGGCAAAAGCTCCTGCTTCAACTGTTCAAATCTTGGGGGCTGAAAAGGCATTGTTTAAAGCTTTGAAGACTAAACATGATACTCCAAAATATGGTATTATATACCATGCTTCATTAATTGGCCAAGCTAGTGGGAAAAATAAGGGTAAAATTGCTCGTATGTTGGCTGCCAAGGCCTCTGTTTCTTTAAGATATGATGCATTGGCAGAAGACCGTGAAGAAAATGCTACTATTGGTATTGAAGATCGTGTCAAATTAGAAAGAAAGTTAGGTGGTATGGAAGGACGAGAAATCAGTTCTGGTGCTCGAGCCGCTACAAATGTTCGAAAGACTGATAAGGTTGAATTGACTGATAATAAGGGTTATAATGAAGATGCTGATGTTGCTGCAAGTGCTGATGTCTCAATGGCCGTTGACTCTGATGATGAATCTGATGACGAATCCGGTGATGAAAAGAAGAAGGAAAAGAAGGAGAAGAAGAAGGAAAAGAAAGAGAAGAAGGAAAAGAAAGAAAAGAAGGATAAAAAGAGAAAGAGAGATGATGAAGATGAAGGTGATAAAGATAAAAAGAAGAAAGAAAAGAAGGAAAAAAAAAAGGAAAAAAAGGAAAAGAAATAGATAGTTAAAAAAGAAACATTTTGGGGTGTAATTTGAGTTTTTTTTTTTTTAGTTTTCCAAAAGTTGTATTTATGAGGGTTATTATATAAGTTAATTATTTTTTGTTCATATCTTGAAGTATTTTTAGAGATTGATTTTCATCGTTAATTGCTAGCTTACCGTTAAACCAGTCGACTAAAATTGGTCGAACCAAAGCTTTTTCATCCAACATGCTTTGGTTTGTGAAATTCACCAAGGTTTTGATCTGTTCATGAGTTGGTTTTGATTCGGTGATTTCAATATCAAAGTTTCGAGCTGCTGGGTTTTCGTACTTTGTTTTTAATACAGACACCAAGTTTTTGGAAACTGTTGATGCTGGACTGTGGCTTAATAGGTTAGTAAGTTATAATTGGTATTCTTACAATAATGTTACAAGTGCTCGAGTTTTGCCTGCTGCTGAAAACATTTTTTTGTTGTTTTTTGTTGTTAAAAAGTTGATGGCAAAAAGATCAAGATGTGGGTGGGGGAGTTCGGTTTGTTGCGGATGATTTAGGTTTTTTATTCTGGGTTTAAGCTGAACCGTGGTAATGCGCGGAGTTTCAAATAGTTAAGCGCGTTCCCAATATTACAACATTTTGTGAGAAATAAAAAAAAAAAAACAAAAAAACAACAACAGATACACAACACGATAAGGTAATCAGAATGAATGAAATGAATACAGTGACTGGATTGGTTCAAGAGTTGATGAAAAAAGTGGAGGATAACCGGAGCCAGCGGGAGTTTATTGAATCCAAAGCTAACCAAGTGATGGCCAGTGAAGAACAACGAATGAAAGTGATCACGGAAATGGATTTGGAGGTTGAAGAAGAAGAAGAACCAGATCAACCAGTAAGTCAGGATTATGCTGAAAATATATCATTGAAAATGCAACTACAACGATTGAAAGAAGCTAATTATAAATGTGATGATTTGGTCACAAGGTTTGAAAAATCCATCGCCAATTTAAATCAAGATACGAAAAATTGGGTAAGAGATTACAACAGCGCTCAAGGGTTGTTACGTCAAAGTTATCAGCAACGTTTAGATGAAGAAGATCGGTTTTATAAAGAAGTTGAAACGGATAGAATGCAAATGTTGATGTTTTTGAACAATTATAAATATAAATTATCATACGCGAAGAGTAACTTACCTACCGGCAATGAATAAAAAACAAAAACAAAACAAAACAAACGACTAAAAAATATCACTTCTTCGTTGATCCCAGAATGGCATGTTCTTTCTTACACTATCCAGATTTGCCAAATCAATATCTGCAACAGCAATACAAGGTTCGCTACTAATATCAGGGCATTGAGCCAACAGTGTCCCCCATGGGTCAACGATTAATGAATGGCCATAGCTCTGTCTTTTACCATCTGAATCATGCTTACCCACTTGGGCTGCCATAATAACATAGCATTGAGTATCAATTGCCCTTGCTCGAGCCAACACTTCCCAATGAGCACTACCCGTTCTAACTGTAAACGCGGAAGGGTATAACAAAATCTGAGCACCATCTGTTCTTAATTTTAATGCCATTTCCGGGAATCGAATGTCATAACAAATACATGGTCCAATTTTCCCCAAGTCTGAATCAAATGGTTCAACCAATTTATCGCCAGGTTCAACAGTGTTTGATTCTTTTATAGTCTGTCCGCCAGCATGAGCTAAATCTACATCAAATAAATGTAATTTTTGGTATCGATTTGTAATTTCGCCTGATTTGTTGATCCATAATAAACAATTCTTGACTCGATCTCCTGTTGTAGTGGGTTCATGAACACCCAATGAAATTTCCAGTCGCTTTTCTACTGGTAATTGTAATAATGTTCGTTTGACTGACTCTAGAAATTCAGTTGGAGACTTTGATGCAAGCGTGAGTGCATCTTGTTGGTTTGTGGCAATGTAATCCGAAGCTTCAGGTAAAAACAACACTTTGGCTCCTGCCGATGATGCTTTGTGAATCAGTTTTGCAACGTTTGAAGCATTTTGTTTGAGTGATGCTGTAGCACAGAATTGGCCAACTGCTGCTAAACCCATTTTTTTTAAGTTTTTTTCGTGGCAATTTATAAACCTTTTTTGATCTATCTTGATCGGGAGAGAAG
>JAJLUN010000334.1:0-11380 GCA_030564365.1 Blastobotrys arbuscula | reverse complement strand
ACTTATTAGCGGACCTGGATAAAATAAATGATTTCTCACTCACTCACAAAAAAAAAAAATATGACAACTTTACCAAATGTGCTAAAAAAAAAAAATTTATTATTTACATCTTGTAACAACAAAAGTCAAAGGCAGTATTTCGAAATGATTTACGTGCAGTTCCCGGGCAGTATTTCTCCTAGGGAACTTCGATCTGAGTATTTTGAATCATTGATTTGAAGTCAGAAAAAAGGATTAGAACTGAAAACAGGGCACCAATGACTACTGTGGATGGCACAATTGAACATTATTATTATTTTTTTAGTATAATTAGAACAGCTTTATGTATATTGCAAACTCAGCAGGTCTCTTTGCTACTTATTAGCGGACCTGGATAAAATAAATGATTTCTCACTCACTCATTCAGCAGTTAATTATAATTTTCCAATATTGTTATTCAATAAATATTACTTGGAAGATCCAAAATTACCAAATCAGGTTTGTCGTCAAAGTTTTCTAAAATTGTGGAATCGAATGTATGCTGGCGACTATCACCATGCAGAAGCAGGTTGGGGTAGTTCAAAATTCAGAAGTTCAGTACCAGCTAAAAGTTAATGGGCTATGGGTAAAATTGAACCGAGTGAGAAGGACAGACCCCAGAGCTGCTGGGAAATTTCATTTATTTTTACTTCATCGCACCAAACCTATGGTAGGTTCTTTGAAAGGCCAAATAACTACCATGCGACTTATCGAGAATCCAAATGCTCACTATGTCGAGAACAGCCTGATGGTATTAGTCAAATACTTGAATGAAGAGTTCTCAAATCCCTCTGGTCCAATTATTTCGAAGAAGAGTATAGTTTTGCTACTTTTGTTCGATATCCAGAAAAAAAAAAAAAATTCTTATCCAAGATTCATTGAGGTTGCTTTAGAATTACAAAAAGCTTATCGATTTTCTATTGATACCACCAATCCAAGTGATGACATTCACATCATGATCATGTTTCTCCCCAAATGACTCTCCGAGCCCAGAAGTTTGGCTTACCGTCTATTCTATGAGCGTTATAGTTATGTTCGAGTAGCGGGGCTGCAACAGCCTGATCCAGGTTGATTGTAGTTTTTACCATAAGCCCTAATTAGGGGTTTTTTCGTCTTCTGATTTCCCCTCTATTATCAAAGTTATGATTTATTATTATTTTTAGTGGTTATGAAATTATTTTGGTATTGAAGTAGTTTGATGATTATAGCATGTTCCATTAACGGATAAAACATTGCCAGCCGGAGCCTGTTCCTGATTTAAAAACGGTATTTCGCAAATCCAACATCCTGTATTTTAATAAAATATGGAAATAGAAAGAAAGAAAGAACCCCCCCCACCCCCCCCCCTTCGAAATTGTAGGGGTTTTTAATCTTCTGCTTTTTTCCTCTGTTATCAAAGTTATGATTTTTTTTTTTTTTTTGTGGTTATTAGACGGTTTTATTATTTTTTGCAAAAATGGTTATTAAATTTTTTAGGTTTTCGATGGCTTTTGATATATTGTTGATAGTAATAAAGAAGAGCCTAAAATATATTGAATAAAATATTTTATTTCTTATTCTACGTTTTATTAATACGTTTCATTAATAATGTAATCTGGCAAAAATATAACATCAGAAATGGTTAATTTACTTTTGGGTCATAAAATGTATTATAAACACCCCTAGAGTGTTAACAATAATATAATAGAATTACACGCCAGATCTAATCTTAGCATTCTATTTGTAACCTCCACCTGTGCTAAAAAAAAAAATAATACTTAATATAAAATTTATTTCTTTTCTTATCTTTCCATAAGTTCTATCTTCATGAAATCTTTCATTCAACTTTTATTAATATCTGTAGTTATTGCATATCGCCCTAATAAAGGACCATGCCTGCGCGACAAGCTGGTTCGTATCGCTGATACCATCAATCCAAAAGAAACAGAGTATTTAGACCGGAAAGAAGGAGCACGGACAGAGATGCTACACCAAGTTATCCAAAACGTTGGAATTCCTGTCAACCTATCGTTAATCAAAGATATGAAATTTGGACTTGCGTTTAGTGGGGGAGGGTTTCGATCAATGATTGGTAGCGCAGGGGTATTAGCGGCGCTTGATGATCGTGTAGATGAAGGCAGTGAATTGGCAGGAATATTTCAAGCTGCTAGCTATATTGTGGGGTTATCCGGCACTAGTTGGATGGTTGGTTCATTGTATCATAATGATATGCCCACAACATTGGATTTGAGAGATTCGAAACATGTATGGAATTTACAAGCTAATCGAATGGGGGTGCCCTCAGTGACTTCACAAGAACTCCCCATTCAATTGATGAATTATGCCAGCTATCCAAATGAACCAATAATTGAAGAGGATATGCTGGTAACGGATTTTTTATCAGTGGAATATATAAAATATTATATTAACATTAAAAACGAGGTTCAGTCAAAATCTAAGGCAGGGTTTCAAGTTAGTATAGTTGATTACTGGGGCAGAGGATTAGCATTGAACATGATTAATTCAACAAGAGGAGGAGTGAACATGTCATGGTCGGATATCCCCAATTATGAATATTGGAAAAGTGATGAACCATGTCCGATTCCAATTGTTATAGCGAATGAAAGGAAGTATCATCGGACAATTGATTCGCCTGGCCCAACAGTTATTGAATTCACGCCATGGGAGATGGGGAGTTGGTCGTATACTTTGAATGCATTTAGTGATTTACGACATGTTGGGACGGAAATGTATGGCGGGAGGGTATTAACTGCGATGGACAAAAAAAAGCAAAAGAAAATAAATAATAATGAATGTGTGACAGGGTTTGATAATGTAGGGTTTATCATGGGTACAAGTTCTGCGATTTTCAACGATTTGTTTTTTTTATACCCAGGCCATGCAACTTATAATGAATCAATTAGCACGTATTTATTACCAGGACAGAATGGCCAAACCGATTGGGTTATTAACGGTGTACCGTATTCAAATCCATCAATTTGGTCATTTCGACCACTGGCTAGAGAACGAGCGTATTTCCGACCAAACCCTTTCTTTGCGTTTAATCCAAATGAAGCTAATTTCAACACCACGCATTCAAAAGATTTAAATTTGGTTGACGGTGGGGTGGATGGACAGAATTTACCATTGGAACCATTAGTCCAACCAGTTCGAGACTTGGATGCTATTATAGCTTATGATTTCTCTGCTGATGCCAAAAATTGGCCTGCTGCAATGACGTTGAGATGGAGTGCACGAAAGTTTAGACAGAAGCAGTTTAATGTTACGTTCCCGTATATTCCAAAGATGATTAATATGAAAAAACCATGGAGCCGAACACTATTTTTAGGATGTTATGATAAAGATTATCGAGCAAAATATATTGGAGGTCCATTAATTATTTATATACCCAACACTGCATACAATGTAGCGTCGAATATACCAACAATGGAGTTAATGTTTTCGCATCAACGTATGAGCGCTATTATGGAGAATGGGTGGAATATCGCTACAAAAGGTAATAGTTCGGATTGGAGTACTTGTCTAACTTGTGGGCTACTATTACGAATTTTTCAAGATCAAGAGATTGATATTCCTGATATATGCCAAGATTGTTATGATAAATATTGCTACGCTAGGATTTAATTATAGTTATTTTTAATTTTACTCAATTTTTTTATTTATTTAATTTTTTTATTTATTTATCATAATCATAAACTCATTACACGTTAAAAAAAAAAAAAAGGTTAGTATATGTTTACATCTTTCTCCACAACAGTGTCCTTTGATTCTAATCGAACATCACTCTCTCGAGTAGTGTTACTGCTAGTGTTATTATCCCCATCAACACGTTTCGCGTCAACATGTTCGGCATCCCCCATTTGAGAGGTATCAAACCCATTACGTTCCAAATATTGACGGAAGTGCAAATCTTCGTTGGTAACAGCGTCTTGATCCAAAGAAGGTAAGAAAATCAATGCCAATGCACATGCAAACAAACACAATGAAGATGACACATAGAACGGAGCCTGGTTCCCTTTAGTTGTACCAGCACCACCGGCGTTTTTGATAATAATTGGAAAAATATATGTCCCCACAAATGCACCAATTTTACCAATACTATTAGCGATGGAATAGTAAAGGCCTCGAATAGCGGTGCTAGATGTCTTTGACGCAATCAACCCAATTTGATCCCCGGCACCAAACTCACCACAGGATAAAAAGATCCCGTAAACGACAACAAACCCGCCAATATTTTGTTTTAAAGTATCGTACTGAGAAGCCATGGCAAAACCAATGATGGATTGTGCACCCATACCAATGGTTACTGCTAACCGCGGACCAATGTAATCGGCGGCAAATGCACCAAGAAAAGAACCTGGAATGTAAAACAAATTTAAAACAGTGTTCCAACCAAAAGTTTTGTGCAAGTCACCACCAGGGACGATTTCATTAATAATTGTTGAAGAGTAGATACCAAAAGAATATGCGCTAAAATCATAAATAAACCAAATCAACGAAACAACGAGCAATCGTGGAGCATAGTATTTAAATGCCAACCAATAAGGAATATTTTGATTCAAGTTGTTCTTCTTATATTGTTCGGCTTCTTCAAATTTGGTTCGCAGGTATAACAGTGATAAAGGCGGGATGGCACCAAGACCTAATGTGATTCTCCACACTGGAGTCAAATGATCTTCTTTACAAATCCACAACAATACCAATGGAACAAATGCACTAACAACAAACCCACTATCAATCATAAAATTTGTAAACAACACAAACCATCGATTTCGATGACCTTTACTCATAACATTACTTGCTTCTGCTGTGGCAGTACTCCCTGCGGCATATTCCCCACCGATAGAGAATCCGATAAAGAATCGATAACAAGTCAAAGCAACCAACATGTTTGCAACAGTACCACCGGCACCCCATGAACCAGCTGCCAAAATACTAAAAATAATCAGCATGTATGTAGCAATCAACATGCCCATTTTTCTGCTATACCGATCAGCATACCACCCCAAAATCAACCCACCAACGACAGTTCCTGCAAAAGTTATACTAGACACATTATTTTGTGCTGATGAATTTGCATATTCTTTAGGGTACAAAATTCCCAGAATCGTATTAACCGACCCGATACCATTATTGACATACCCATCGCTGAATAGCCCGGCCCCTGCGGCGATGATAGCACCGTACTTACTCAACTTTGTCTGCTTGACAGTAGTAGTAGTAGTGGTGGTGGTGGCTGCGGCATCGCCGGTAGTAGTAATGTCTTGACTAAAGTTATTTGGCTCCTCTTGGCGTGCTTGTTCGTCCAGCTGTTGTTGTTGTTCTGGGTCCGTCTGCCTATGCTTCCAAGGAAGATAAGTTTCATTTTGGACCATTCGGGACCAGTTTTTTATAGATTCCATTCTTTAATCGTATTACTGTCTATAGTATATGTAAAAAAGATATGAAAAAAAAAAAAAAATTAAAAAAATTAATAATAATTACTGAGATATTGAAAAAAGAGGGGATTTAAAATTAAACGAAAGGATAGGGGCCCTTTTTATATCTGTAGATTAAAGGAGAGCGAGAGGGAGAGGGGTGGGTGTGGGTAGCTCTAGCTAATACAAAAGAAATTCAAATGTTATGACTAGTAAGCTTATTATAAGGCTTACAGTTTGTTCTAGAAAACGTTATGTACTCTGATATTAATAGTAGACAGACTCACTTTTTATTCAACAAATTTTTCAGCTACGTTACGTAAGTATAGTATTAGGGTTACTTGATAAATATCAAAAAAAGTCCGGATAGAGTTATTCGAAGGTTCCTACCCAACCAAGTCTATAGTATCTTACGCACCGATAAAGTCGATCTCTCAATCAAACAGCTCTAAACCCTTTTTTTTTTTTTTTTTTTTTTTTTTTTCTGTTGACCCTCAATTAATCCTACGGCGTTCCACGGCATGAGCTTAAGCAAGCATATAATAAGGTTTATTATGTTCCCCATGCTTTTTTTTCCAACTCTTAACAGTTGTGGCTTTTATCCCGCAAAAATAAAAACTTTTGATTCATGTACGGCGATCATATGATAACCTTTTTGTTTGTTTGGAGAGAGTAGTTGGGGGCCACACATGCATCTGATGCAAGCTAAAATTCTGTTATAGTAAGTAACCTGGCTGGAACTTTCTCTTAAATTTTAAAGCAATATTTTTTTTTTTTGTTAGAATTTTCTCTCCCGACAGGTTTCCTTTATGAAATCTCTGAACACAAAGGTGCTGAATGTCTCCCTTATTATGCAGGCAGCGCGGTGACCGAAAAAAAAAACTTCGGCAACGCGGTGGAAGTCGGCGCGCGGGCGGCCTGGGATCTTTACACATCAGGTGCAGTTATGAAGAAGAATCGGCGGATCGTTTTTGATCGAAGCGAGACAAGACGATTTTTGGGTAACGTTACAACGGTAGGAAAAATAATGGTGTAAACCTTAGTTAGTGGATGATGATAGTTCTTCTCAGTATAAGCTTACTACATGAGCTAAATGTTTTTATTTATTATCACCAATATCTATTGAAAACGTGAGAAATTGCCAAAAAAAAAACAGACAAATATATATATGGCTCAAAAGTTTAAAAGTAATCAAAAATACTAGAATAGCATATACAATACATTTAAACGGGTTTGGCCAGAATATTCTTAAAATCCTTCATACCTTGCTACCGTACTCAAAAATTGTGGTGCCCTGTTTTTTTTTTTTTTTTTTTTTTTGTTGTTGCTTAACAAAACATTTACAAGCTCCCCCCAGCCCCTTATAATGTTACCGCACCCATCGTTTCCGCTAATTAATTAAGCTAAACAGCCCAAGAACTCTATAGCAGACCCGCCTGGGTTGCATTGGAGACAATTAGAGGTCTTGTACATTCCGTGTTAGTAGTGCTCATGCTAAAAATGTACTTGTAAATAATCCTCGTCCTCGTTCAGGGTCTCCGAAAAATTATCTGGATGATTCCCAATACTACAACTATCTTTAAAAACCGGTATGAACATTAGCTTCCAAAATTTCATATAACGCTTGGTTATCTAGAAATCACACCAGAAAGAATTGAAAAAAAAAATTTCAGCATGATATGATAAAAAAGCTTAAATTTTTCTATCCGTGTGAGTGTGGTACCAACCCACCGCACGGGAGTTTGCGCCGCGCAACAAAAAGAAAAACACGAGAGTGCCGCTTATATGTCTGACTTTTTTTTTTTTCATATATGCGCGATTTTTATTAAATAAAAAAAAAAAAAAAAAAACCTACTGAAATTTCCACATGCTAAACATTTTCGAGCATATACAAGTAATTTTCACATTCACTCAACAAAAAAATTGTTATTAAACTTTCTTAGTAAGTCAACATATGTGCACTAGTTTAAGAAAAGAGATGTATTAATTGACGCATCTATAACCATAATAAGCTCCAAAGTTTATTTAATAAAGCTTATTTAGTACAGGCTTTCATTGTCTACATTTTGATGAGAATCTCATCGAATCTAACGTCAACGTTGTCCAGCTTTGATCATTGTCATGCCGATTATACTGCACTGGACTACTCGTACCACATCGATCGCTTATAACTCGCTTGCCTAAATTAGATACGAACAAATAATGTAATAACTGTGGAAACAACATCCCCTGACATCTAAGCTCCACAGCTTTATCAGTTTGATTAAAAATGCAATTGTTGGATATTTATGGCTTGAAGTAGTATATTGTATCAGAATACAACCGCCCGGATATTTGCATCAATCTCACACCGGTCGCGACGTACATGATTCAGCCCCCTATCCCCCATATTTATATCAGTTGAATCCAATAATAATCAAGAAATAATCCCGTTTTGTTCCATTGGCGATATCCCAAAAAAAAAAATTTCAAACAATGCTACAGGAACTAATAATACCATAAATAATAAACCCCCCATGGACATCCACTTAAGCCATTAGCCCCATGCAAGTTGGTATAAGCCGCAGATAGAAGATAACTCAGAAGCGTTGATTTCAGATTTAACCAACTTGAGAAGGAAAAAAAAAAAAAAAAAAAAAAAAAAAGCGTGATTCTTGTACAAGACTATTCTTGTTTATGCTCAACTTATCAAATGCGCACTATCTGGGAATACAAGCCGTTTCCATAACCCAGATAAAAATCTCCTTGCTAACTTTCGGCTAGAAGTTTTGGCAGCTGCTTCAATGATGCTATACTAACAATTTGTCTGGCAGGATACAAACTTTTTGCAGAAGGCTAGAAAAAAGTAAATCGCTTCCTGTAAACAGATAAAGTTACTTGTGAACTGGTGGTATTGGAATTTGTCTAATGACTTGGTGATATAGAATGTACCAATACGTAAAAGAATGGTTGTAACGATTTAGAATAGAAATTTTTTTTGTTGTTTCATTTTTAATCATGTTGGAAGGGCGCCACTTTTTCAATTCACCACATTGATTGTGTTGCTGAAAAAAAAAAAAAAAAAAAAAAAAAAAAAAAAAAAAAAAAAAAAAAAAAAAAAAAAGGATTACAAAGAGATATCGTGCATTTATATAAAATAAACGTATAAATATAGTACCACTAAACAAGCAATTGGTGATCATATTTGTATATATTCAGGCAAGTCTTGCGGATATTAAAACCATATAATAGTTTTATTTTATCAAGCAAAGTTAATCATGCAAACCTGTCAGTGCAAAAAAAACTCTTTCTTTTTCATAATAAACATTAAATAAAGCAAACTTTTTCAAAAAATAAATATTAGCATCAATATTCTAAACAACTAATCTTCGTCGATATGCAAAAGACTCATTAGTAAACTCATTTTCTTCTTTAATTGGAATAAATTGAACGCTGGTACTTGAAAGATCAAAGGGCGGTGTGGAAGGCGTCTCCCTCGGTGTATACGCTCGATATCCATCGTCATCTTCATATAATAAAATATCATCGTTGGTAGGTTTTGCTATTGGCGAACTGAATGTAGTCGGGACTTTTTTTTCAGCTTTTGCATCTTCAATAGGTGTGGTGGACTCATATGGTACCAACCATTGTACAAATAGCGCCAGTGTCCCCACGATCAATCCACCAACGGCTCCAACACAGCCGGCTAATGCTGCAAATGTAAAAATTGGAGTGATGATAGTTTCAAATGTTCTAATGAATATTTTGTAAAACCATGCAATTGGGCTTATCGTTAGTATTGAAAAAACTCGAAAAATCATAGATACCGGCCATCCCAGTATTGATAACGACCACCGAATTATTAACGCAGTTATTAGATATATATTATTCAATGCTGAAATACCGCTCGTGAGTGCTGCTGATTGTTGGTGCTTTGTCATTGCTGTGCTGTGGAAGAACGCCTCAGATGCAGGACATGTTTGGATTTGGTTCATCTTTCGTCCTTGTGATAAAAAATATTAGGAAAAAAAAATAATAATAACTAGAAAACCCTTTAATTTAAGTACTTTTTTTTTATATCCATCATCTAACGTGTGCAACCAAAGGAAGTCAATGCAGATGTTTTTGAACTAGTTTGATAGGCTCTGTAAATTTCCAAATAAGTGATGATGGTTATATAATGGGAAAAAAAAAAAATTTATCTTATATATAATGGAGGATGAAAAAAAAAAAAAAAAAATATTAATAGAGTGATGGGGGGGGGGGAAAAGGTTCCAAAAAATTTGGGTTGAAATTACACTGATAAAGCGATAAAGGTTTTTAGCGCGAGCAAGCGAGAAATTTTAAACAGCACAAAAAGATGCAACAAGTGCACGGCTGGATATTATGGATCTCGCTTAATTATTAACTAATAAAATTTTGAGCTTGTTTGTTCTCAACTAGTTACTTCAACACCGCCTGAAGCTATCTTTAATGCTTAAGAAATTTTGATCTTGATATCGGGTATATAAAGAAACATTTGAAACAACGCTAGAGATTAGACCCTGCTGTACTATTATTATGTAAGCATATGCATGGTCCACAAGCTTCATGTATTTTGACTTGATCTGATGCAGCAATTTTGGAATATAGATTGATCTAAAGTATTAGATAAAATAAATTTAAAAGGCTTAATTACGCTATCATCAAAACTTATTAACTTATAAGTATCAGATGTACCGCGATCCTTACTTGTAATTAGCTAAAAAAAAAAATGACTAGGATTAGAAACCGTAAGTTTGGGGGGGGGTTAGTTAGTTAATTCTCCTTTGTGCTTGAATAAGAGTTGGTGATGCAACCTTGCGAATCAAACTGGCAAGCCATGAAAAACGGTATATCGTGTATATCTTGAGCCATTTCCACCACCAGTTGCTGCATAATCTGATGGGCTTGATCTCCAGTTCTCCCTGCCGATAATAAATCAAATGCCGGCTCATGCTGACACAATCTTGCCGCAAAATCTTGATAATTTTGGGTTTTTGGTAAACAGATTTCTCGGTATGCGGAACAAGCGTACCAAAATAACTCACACAATTTCAATTCCGGGTGTCGAGTGTGGAAATCGTTCAAGTATGCACAATCTAATGCAACAATTAAATAAAAGACTTCTAATGTGAAATTTTTGAATAACTTGCAGTCATTATAATCTCCTAAATTTAACTGCATTTCATGTGCATATGGGCTATACCGGGCCAAGAAATATGGCTCCGATTGGAACAAAATGTTGGTATTCAAAATAACTTGAGAACGAAGAGGTATATCCATGAAACGATTGAA
This sequence comes from Blastobotrys arbuscula, assembly GCA_030564365.1. NCBI lineage: Eukaryota > Fungi > Ascomycota > Dipodascomycetes > Dipodascales > Trichomonascaceae > Blastobotrys > Blastobotrys arbuscula. Next base: position 650 of record JAJLUN010000334.1, on the reverse strand, counting down.
TGCAACAACTATTGTAGTAAGCTATTAATAAAAAAACAGTAAATTATTAAGAAATTTTTAGTTATTTATACACAAAGCAGATGGTTTTTTTTAATTTTTTTTTTTGGTTTACGATGTTGTTAAAGCAAACCCTAGTTCGTTAAAATCAGCTACAAAACACCAAACGATATATTGAATATTTGATATAACATTTCCATGATCCATAACAAACATAAACATCATATCATTCTCAACCAATTGAATGGACCATTCATCATAACTACCATGAAGTAATAACTGTTCTCTCCATTGCTTATAATATCGTTGTGCTTGGCCTGTTGGCATGGAATTGAATAGTTCATGCCTCAATCTAACTAATAACCCATGATCTCCAATAATTGTTAATGTCAACAAGTAATTCAAAAACTTGTCAAACGCATTTGGCTCATTGATTAATGTAGGGTGCATCCATGACCCAAATCCCAGTTCGTTTTCAAAATGATACAAATTAGATAATATCGTCGGTTTGGAGTCTAATAATAATGATATTGCTCTTTTCAAAGATTGTGAATCAGGTACTAATTCATTTTCGCGGTATTCATGTTCATACACATCTAATGACATTATAATCGCATGATGTGGATAGTGTCGTTAGATGAAAAAAAAAAAAA
>JAJLUN010000333.1:0-11378 GCA_030564365.1 Blastobotrys arbuscula | reverse complement strand
AGAAAAAAGTGGTTAGAAAAAAGTGGTTAGAAAAAAGTGGTTAGAAAAAAGTGGTTAGAAAAAAGTGGTTAGAAAAAAGTGGTTAGAAAAAAGTGGTTAGAAAAAAGTGGTTAGAAAAAAGTGGTTAGAAAAAAGTGGTTAGAAAAAAGTGGTTAGAAAAAAGTGGTTAGAAAAAAGTGGTTAGAAAAAAGTGGTTAGAGTGAGTGAGTGAGTGAGAAATCATTTATTTTATCCAGGTCCGCTAATAAGTAGCAAAGTGGTTAGAAAAAAGTGGTTAGAAAAAAGTCCGGCGGATAAGAGTCGAGTTTACATATAAAGCATCTCTTACGGCTTACACAAAAACAAGACTTTAAGCCGTTGTAGTATAGTGGTTAGTACAATTCGTTGTGGCCGAGTAGACCCTGGTTCGATTCTAGGCAGCGGCATTTTTTTTTTGAATATTTATGATAAATCTTCATTTGGCATGATGTACTTAAAGATTTTGAAATTTTTGGTGAATAGCACACGCCTATAAGAAATGATGGCGATTTTATTTAAAAGAAGCTAAACAAACAAAAGACAAGTAAGGGTTAGGACCAAAAATCGCTCTCAAGTTGATTTAGATAAGTTTCAAGTGTCGCAGCATCTCACAATTACAAAAAACAAACAAACATATTACAGTAAAAAAAAAACAACAATCATTCAAGTTGTAACTCAGACAGATCATATATATATATAAATAATTACTTTGTAATAATATTAATTTTACTACTCAGTTCTTTTTTTGTTTTTGTTTTCATAAATATTTTATTTCTTTTCAGACAAAGCAACGACACCTGGTAAAGCTTTACCTTCTAACAATTCTAATGAAGCACCACCGCCGGTAGAGACGTGAGATAATTTGTTTTCAGCGCCGTAATTCTTGGCGACAGTAGCAGTATCACCACCACCAATAATAACGGTAGAACCATTGCTACAGGCATTAACAACAGCATCCAAAGTTTGTTTGGTACCATTGGCAAACTTTTCAAATTCAAAGACACCTGGTGGACCATTCCACAAAATAGTCTTGGACTTTGCAATAACGTCTTGGTATGCTTTAATGGATGCTGGACCACAGTCCAAACCTTGCCAGCCATCTGGAATACCGGATTTATCATCAGCTTTACCAACTTTAGCATCCTTGTCAAACTTGTCGGCAGTAACGTAATCAGATGGGAAGATCAATTTAACTTCATGCTTTTTAGCTTTTTCAACCAAGTCTTTGACAATCTTGGAACCAGCTTCATCAAACAAGGAATCACCAATTTTGACATTGTCAACAACCTTCTTGAAAGTGAAGGCCATACCACCACCAATGATTAATGCATTAACTTTAGTCAACAAGTTATCAATCAATTGAATCTTATCAGAAACTTTGGCACCACCCAAAATAGCCAAGAATGGTCGGACTGGGTTTTCCAAGGCTTTGGCAAAGTAATCCAATTCTTTCTTCATCAAAAAACCAGCAGCTCGTTGTGGGACATCCAAACCAACCATAGATGAGTGAGCTCTGTGAGCAGTACCAAAGGCATCGTTAACATAAACATCAGCCAAAGCAGTCAATTGTTCTCGGAATTTCTTGACATCAGCTTGGTCGGCCTTAACTTTTTGACCATCCTTTTTGGCGGAACCTTCTTCTTCAATGTGGAACCGCAAGTTTTCTAACAAGATGATTTCACCACCAGTAGCACCATTTACAGTTTGTTCAACTTCGGAACCAACACAGTCATTACAGAATTTGACCTTGGTGTTTAACAATCTTTCCAATTCAGAAGCAACTGGTTTTAAAGAGTATTTATCGACTCGTTCACCATTTGGTCGACCCAAGTGGGAAGCCAAAATTACAGCCTTAGCGCCTTTTTCTCGAGCATATTTGATAGATGGCAAAGCAGCGGCAATTCGTTGATTGTTGGTAATTTTGGTGCCTTGTAATGGGACGTTGAAATCGACTCGCATAAAGACTCGTTTGTCTTTTAAGTCTAAATCTTCAATTGATAATTTATTTTGTAAGGACATGTTTGAATTGTTATTGATTGAACTATTAAAATTCGTAAAGTTGTAAAAAAATTTGTAAAAAGTAAAAGAGAACAGAATCGGAAGGACAAGGAAAATAGAACCTTTTATATACTTTTGAAATCTCGTGGTGGTTGTGTTAGTTGTAGTTGTTGTTGCGGTGCGCATTAATAATAATAATATTTCTTTTGTTGTTTATAAAGTGGGTTGTTTTTTTTTTTCAATTGTTTTTGCTTGCAAAAAGTTAAGATTGCACCCTGTGAATAAATAGGTTCAGGTTTTGGTGTTTCTGACTACGTGTTTACCTTTTTTTTTTTAATTTTTTTTTTTTTTTTTTTTTCGCTTGCCTTTTTATACTGCCGAATTATTTTTTGGAATATGAATAGTAGAGGAGAGCCGTAAAAAGAATCTGAATATTAAACAATTATAGTACATCTGTGCCCATTTTCAAAGCTACCAAGTGGTTTTTCAAAAATGAACGCAAAAAAAAAAGAGGAACCTTCTTCCTGATGTTTTAGCCCGTGTTTTTTGCGTGCGAAAAAGAAAAACGAAAATGGCCTGACTTGTCCGACTCTTTTTCGCCAAAAAAAATCATGATTTATTCCGTTAATTGTAGACAATTAGGAAGCTTTATTTATTATTATTATTATTATTTTTTTTTTTTTTTTTACGTCCCACGGAATATTTCGTACGTTCTCATTTATGTTGCTAGACCAATTGTCTATAATAGTTTATTTCTTTGTATATACTATTGATGCAGGTGATTGTTTGATCTAAAATAAAATTCAATCGGCCAAGTTTTTTGATAAGTGATTAAAAGAACCTTACAGGTCTAAAGAGAGAAATAATGACGTTTTTTCTTTTTTTTTTTTTTTCCTTCTATGAATTGACTTCTCGGAACAAAAATCTTTCTTTGTGTTTCGAACCCTGAATATCCGGGCAAATGTTGATCCAGCTGCTATCGTATACAAAAAAAAGTTACGTTACGTACGCATAGAATAGAACGGGCGAGGCTGTTAACTGTGACTTAAAGATGAAAAAGGTACAGTAACAACTTTAATATAGTAGGAAGAAGAAATAATAAAATAATAGAGTGTAAGAATACGGATTAGTGCAGTGCGATTATTTGCAATTGGTTAACAATTAATGTCAACTTGATGGCATATTCGAAATCTGATAGTGGTGGCAGCTTGACTGGTCCCGAAAAAAATCCATTTTACACAACTTACGGATAAAACAAATATCGATCCACTTTCGATGGTCATTCTTACATTAACTGAAATATATTCATATTTGTAGTAATCATCGATTATCAGCAAATATATTTAAAAAAAAAAAAAAAAAAAAATTAAATAAATAAATTGTTCGCCACTTTGTGAAGGCTCACATGCTGATGAGATTCAAGCTGGCAATTGGCCCAGCAATGTCAATACTCAAATCCTGGCCCAACAAGCTTGTTTTTATGCGCAGCCACTTGATTATAATATTCCCAAGCATAGGCTTTCCCACATTAAATGGCTGGCAAATTAGGACCATTGCGCAAAGATCATCACTAGAAATTTAAAAAAAAAACAAAAAAAAACAGGTTTAGTAAACTCATCAATAACCTATAATTACAGACTTTGTAAACGTTTAAATTCCGGCAGTACTACTTAATTACTCAGCTATGGGGTGGCTATTTTCCAAAAAGAAGGATGCAGGGTCGTTTGAAAAAGACTTGACCAAGATTGCGTCCAAAATATCGACATGCGAACAGAAAAAACTAAAAACAAACATTCGATTGAGGCGAGTTAAAGGGTTCTGGACGTTATATGGGTTGCTAGTCTATGTTATTTATACAATTATTGTTGTAGCTAGTCCATCACGGTACAGAAACCCTTTTCATATTACCACGTTGTTAAGCGCACCAGTGGTGATTTATGTCGTTCGATACTTGATTCAATCCACTTTTTCTTATCTTCTTAGCACCAATGATCAACAACTAAAGGGTTTAAAAAATGAACAAGAAAAGTTGATTGAAGAGTTGAAAGAGCGGACAAATTTTTATTCCACACAAGCCTTGATAGATCGATTCGATGGCCGAGTAGCTTATCCACCTCCTCGAAAGAATAAACAAGTAACTCCAACCAAAAATGATCTAAATGATACTAATAAACAACCTATTAATCTACCCCAAGGTCTATCGAAAGAATTTACATTTAATTCCCCAATCCAAGAGAAACAAGAGCCGCACTGGCTAACTGATCCACAATCACAACAACAACAACAGCTAGTGAACCCACAAGGACAGCAATTTCAGGTGCCTCAACCACAGTTACAAGCAGTTCACGCCATGCCTTATCAACCACAATGGTACGATCGGGTTTTAGACATGATTGCAGGGGAGGATGAATACAGTCCTAAAGCTCGATATGCATTAATCTGTCAACATTGTTCTAATCATAATGGGCTGGCACCACCAGGTCAATTACCGGAATATACTATTTATATTTGCCCACATTGCGGGAACAAGAATGGCAAGCCACAAAAACGTAAAGAAGAAGAAGCAAAAGAAGCAAAAGAAAAATACGAAGGAGACGGAGACGGAGAAAACGAAGAAGAGGAAAATGGAGAATCGGAACACAAAGCTGATGAAGATGAAAATAAACCTACTAGTGAACAGGAATATAAAAAAGAGAATGAACCGGAGACATCTTTACAACAGCGTAAACGAGTAAAGAAAGAGACTGAAGATTGATCTTTTTTGAGATTATTTTTTTCTGAAAATTTACCATGCATTTTCTGTTTTTATTAATATTAATGCCAACAATTTAAATTAAAAAAATTTCTATTTTGTTGGGTCGTTTCGTTGATATGCCAAATAACCTTGAACCTTGTGAGAAGGTAGCATGTCTAAATATCGTTCTATAATAAGTTAGCATTATTCTTAATACCGTCCTTTTTTTTTTTTTTTCTGTTTTATATTGTTTACACATACCTGCAATATCTTTACAATTTTCATATTGATTATTTCCTTGGGTTTGAAAACATTTTTCCAAAGCATGTCGCATAACCTTCAAAGCTTCAACACGGATCCATTGTTCTCGGATCATTGACTGTTGAGCAGCTCGTAATTGCTTTGGGTCACTGTAATCAATGTCATCAAAAGACACAAGTTCTGGTCGGATATGTTCAGTGTCTAGAGTGTTAGCTTCTATACCCTTTTCATTGTATCGTACTTCTCATTTTTTATGTGTGTATGCAGATTTTTTTTAAATAAAGTATTAAATGTCGAGTGGTTATAAAAAAATTTGGTCGGCCGATGATTGGTCCCAATCTTTTTTTTTTTTTTTTTTTTTTTTCTTTTCACAGTAGAATTTAAAAACTTCAGGCGCACGCAACGAGTATAATTTCTTTACAGTACAAAACTTTTGGCACACTACATTAAATACATAAAATTACAATTAGTTATACAAAACTTTTATTAAAAGTTGATCCTATCAACATATTATGTCTATATTTATTAGTAAATTAAAGGAGAATATTAGACAAGGTAGAATGAATATTAAGCATAATACCCGTGCTTGCCTAAACTAACAATTATTATTTATTTATTTTTTTTCTTTTTCTCCGCCATCAAAACAAAAACATTTAAATAATAATAAAAAATAAAAAAACTTGGTTAAAATAAAACCCATTTATTCAACGGATTCCAAAAAGAAGTAATTCCCAGATGATTTTTGTTCTTGATCCATTTGAGAGTTCAATTTGTTAATTCGAGGTCGGAAAGTGTTTGGATCACGTCTAAAAGTAACATTCAAGTTCTTCAAGAATTTGTTACAGCCAGTCAACAATGATTCAGGTGTACCTGCATGAGCATCAACAGATGGTTCACCACCAAATACAATGACCTTGTCAGCCAAATAAGTAGCCATGATGAAATCGTGCTCGACGATAAATGCAGTCTTCTTGGAGTGTAGAATAAATCGTCGAATAACTTTAGAACAAATAATACGTTGTTCGGAATCCAAATAAGCAGATGGTTCATCAATAACGTAAATATCAGCTGGTTGACCCAACGCCAAACAAATAGCAACTCGTTGCAATTCACCACCAGACAAATGTTGTACTTCTTGATCAATAATATCTTCAATGTTCAATGGTTTTAAAACATCGGTATTAAATTGAGGATGTAAAAAGGAGACCTTGATTTTCTTCAAGAACAATTGTCGAACAGTACCTGGGAATTTTGGTGCAATCTTTTGCGGTTTCATTGAAACCAACATTTTTGGAGTCTTTTCTGCATCGTCTGGAGCAGTGAACCCAGCTAATAATCTACAGAAAGTGGTCTTACCAGTACCATTTTCACCCATCATGACAATAATTTCAGAATCAGTGAAAGAACCTTGTGTGATACTAATCTTAAACCCACCCAAAGTTTTGGACATGCTTGGATAATCAAATGATCGAGATTGATCTAATGGAACCAAGTCAGTAGCATCGGTCAACCTGAATTGTAAAGATTCAGTTCTGAACCGCATGTTTTCAGACGGGATATTACCATCCAAGAAAATGTTAATACCTTCTCGAACAGATGCTGGTAAAGTAACAACACCATAGACCGATGGCATACCATACAAAATACAAACAAAATCTGACAAATAGTCCAAAACAGACAAATCGTGTTCGACTGCAATAACATAGTTGGTATCAGTTAATAGACTTCGAATAATATTAGCCGCATTCAAACGTTGCTTAACATCCAAATATGAAGAAGGTTCATCAAACATATAAACATCAGCATCTTGCAAACACGCAACACCAATCGCGAATCGCTGCAATTCCCCACCTGATAGTTGTGCAACTTCTCGAGTCATGATACCTTTTAGTTGTAAAGTATCTTGAACATATTCAAAAGACTTTTCTCGACCTGGTTGGGCAACCAAAAGGTCAGAGACCTTATTTTTTGGACCTTTGATAGCTCTTGGGATACTATCAACATATTGTGGTTTAATAATGGCTTTAATGTTATCTTCCAATACTTTTGTAAAATAATTTTGCAATTCAGAACCTCTAAAATAAACCAAAATTTCATTCCAACTTGGTGGATCGTCATATTTTCCTAGGTTTGGCTTTTGTTTACCAGCTAAAATCTTCAGTGCTGTTGATTTACCAATACCATTAGTACCAACCAGCCCCAAAACTTGACCTGGACGAGGAGTAGGCAAACGATGCAATTTGAAAGAATTTGCAGAATATCGATGGGTCACTTCTTTTTCTAAATTGGTTGGTAAGTTAATAATATGGATAGCACCAAATGGACATTTCTTTGGACAGATACCACACCCGATACATAGAGTTTCTGAAATAAATGCAATTTTGGATGTTGGTGTAACTTCGATACATAATTTACCAGTTCGTACAACTGGGCATGATTTCCGGCATTCTTGTCGACATTTTTTTGGTTTGCATTTGTCTGCGTTGACAATAGCAATACGTGTATTTTTTTGACTCATGAGTTGAACTTATTTAGTAATAAAAAAATAAAATAAAATCTAGATATTAAAAAAATAAAAAATTTGAAGTTGAGTGATGACAAAGATTGGTGATGTGTCTTTTTTTTTTTTTTTTTTTTTTTTTTTTTTTTTTGTATATAATAAAGAAAACAAAGCTGAAAATTTTTTGGGGAATTCTTCGATGTTTGAAAATTTTTGCTTTGTACGCTTCTTACAAGCTTACGATCATATGAGAGAGATGAAGATCCCGGTCCCAGATCTACGCGCAAACAAATTTCAGCTTTAAAGCTGTAAGATTAATTAGAAACGCTATGATTCGTTCAGCTGATATTTGCTGCTAAAATAAAATTAAATCATAAGGTCATTTTTTTTGTACACCAATTTTTTCTTTATTAATTATTAAAATGCAATCGAATCCATATCATTAATAATATGGCTAACCTCTTCTTCATCAAATGTATCCCAATATCTTTGCAATCGCGATAATGAATTTTTTGCAACCCTAGCACCAACTTGAATCAAATCATGCAGTTTCGTTTCCACCAACGTACGTTGTTCAATAGTAATACAGCATTGACCAATTGAAAAAATAGCCCAGTGAACTGCGACACCTAGCGTATCAAATAGGGGCATAGTTTCCAGATATTTCAATGAATCTTTTACAATTTGTTGGACTGAATTACCATTAATACCATAGTGTTGAAGTTTGGTGAGAATAAATAATCTCAAAGCATAACAATGTAAGCGATGAGAATGTCTCATGGCTTCTCGCATAGATTCACTACGAACTCGAGCCAATTCAAATCGGGCGTTTTGCAACGATTCAATTTCAAATAATGCATTACTAATTTGTGGATCATCCCAGCACAACGTGCCCTTTCGTTGCTCAATAATTTTTTCAACTACGGCAACAAACCAAGGTACTAAATCTTGTCCATACCCTTTGAAAGTATTGAACCCATCAATAATTAACCCATCTACTCTTGTAGCCCAATAGCTGTCATTCAAAACTGTTTGTGATAGCTCCAAATCCATAGTCCCACCACCAGGTGATGATAACCATGCCAAAGTCTCTGCCATTGAGTACCAAGATCTCATTATTACAAATAATGGATCATTACCATCATCCCATTTATTACCATCTCTCAACAATTCGAATGCACTTCTCAAATGTAATCTCCATTTATTGGAAGTCGAGGAAGATTTTTTTGAAAATAATAACATGACTGTAGTTAATAATGCGGTGACTTCTGATTTGTTTTTATAATGAGTAATTTTAGTAATCAACGATTGTAAACACATATCCATGTATTTTTTTCGATATGGACTCCATTCTGAACATTTACACAAAAGTTCCAAAAAATTAGCCGACACACCACAAATGACAAATTTCAAAAAATTAAATTTACCAGCTTCAGACATTACACCGTGCCATAATGGATTGTAATCATCCAGTGCAAATGGATAGTTCAGAACGCATTTACATTTTAAAAATGCATGTTCCAAAAACAATTGTAAATCATATTCTGAAGTAAATGATGATGGTCTATATGCCTTCATAATTCGACACCAATCACTGGCATTTCTGTCAGTCCAGTTTGGAATATTACTGAAAACTTCTTCTTTTAATGGTGATGGAGGATCAATCAGCGGCGGTTGATAGTACCCTATTGGATCATTTTTATCTAAATAGCCTTCGAAATCAAAAAAGTTGAAATCTCCACTATCAACACCTTCTGTATTCATTACCATTTCTTCAGTACTAACTGATCCCGATGGAGTGGGAGATGGTATTAGAGGCGATGGTATAAAATCTGGCGTTTTGTTTTCGATTTTGATTTTTTGTTGTTCTGATGTGCCACCAATAGCATGCGCGGCTGCTGCTCTTGCACCTTGCATATAATACTGTTGGTCAAAGTCATAGAAATCGGTTACTTGGGAGGATGGGGTCGATGATGAAGTCGACCCTGCAGATAAATAATTGCTATTATTTAAATTGTAGTATTGTGGGGTCTGAGAATCTAACGCACTGGCAACTAATGGTTGCGATGGTGGCGGTGGCGGTGGTTGGTGTTGATAAGAATAGTTAAATTGAGATGCAGACGAAAAACTTTCTTGCTGGAATCGGAATTCGCGTGGAGGCTGAAAAGATGGAGGTGCTGAAGATTGTGGTAATGTGAGTTCTACTTGTTTTGGTGGACTTTGAGTATTGACTGGCTTTTTATTTTGAGGTTTTCGTTTCATTTTGTGAGGATTCCAAATAATGATATTTCTTTTATATACACATTCATGGTTCTGATTCAAACATGCGGTACAAGAAGGTTTTTGTTCGTCGCATCTTTGCCGTAATTTTTTACAGTGTAGACAACCACTATGGCTGTAAGCAGCCCGTTTGGCAGGCTTTGATGTATTCATTGACAAAAGAGCACAAAGTATAAAAAGTTTTGATATAAAGTTTTCGAGAAGGAAAACAAAAATAGATTTAGATAGACAGAACTTTATTCTTTTTCAATGGATTCAAGAGAAAAATTGGAATTCTGCCATCTGTAAGGATCGAGTAAAAACTAAAAAAAAAAAAAAAAAAAAAAAATAATGTAATGAAAAAGCGAGAAGGTATAGAGAATAAGAATTATGAGCTGTTTATAAGCTTATTGTTTCAATTTTTACGTACCTATACACATAGGTTGTAAATGGTATGAGGGACCCCCGTTGTCTTATGTTTAAGGTAGCGGTTTGCAAAGTACCGGGAAACAATGAACTTTTTTCTTTTTTACCTGCCATTGCTGCACCGGTAAGTCTCTGGATGTTGGGTAATAAGCTTATTCAGCCGCTGTCAAAGCCCTATAGCGCTTACTTGTTCAAACATACGCTGAGGCACGCTGTTAAGCCTTATTCCTCAAGGGAATGTCTCGTTTAGGAGCTTGATCAACCTTAAAATCGAAATTTGGAAAGTTTATTAATTTTTTAAAAAAAAAATAAAAAAATAAAAAAATAAAGATTTTTAAGCCGGGAAACTTGGAAAACTAACACAAGTTTAGCCGTTAGTTACCGATGGAAAATAATTTTATATAGGCTTTTAAAATGGCTCGAACGTTTTTGGTTAACGAAGCCGGCGAAACCAGTTCCAAAACATAGCTTTCCAACAGTTTAATTAAATATGTTCATTGTGCTTCATTTATTATTCGGAGATATAAAGAATTTGCAGTGTCCGTGGTAAGAACGAAGAACTATACATGTGCAACAATAGGGCCATCAAATCCCGATCTCGCGGATCTGCATATTATTGAAAAGATTACTCACGCTTCTTATTTGTATAGAAATTAAGTATCTTTAGTCAAATCCTAGACGATACTAGCCGGTGAATTGACATCTTAAAAAAATATACCTACAACTACTTAAAAAATAAAATAAATAAAAAAAGTAAAATTGAACGAAACACATACTACATACATGTGTGCAAAAAAGTTAGTGACACCTGTGGGATTCGAACCCACGCCTCTGTCGAGATTCGAATACTCACGATTTTACCGTGTAAGAGAAATTCTTGAGTCGAACGCCTTAGACCAACTCGGCCAAAGTGTCAAGTTATTTGTTAAAATTGTCAAATTATGGTAAACTAGGTAGTGAAAACGAAATTTTTGAGAATCACCTTCTCAGACCCACAATTTTACCAAATGTGCTATTACCAGAGATTTATACCGTCATGTTTTCCAAGTTGAATTTATCAGTGAAATCGTTTACACCAATAACATGCCAAAAGCCGAAATGATTGCGGGGTTTGCATTAGTTATCCAAGAACTAGTGTATGCATACCGTTTTCATATTGAATGCGAAGATCCATGGAGCGAT
>JAJLUN010000332.1:0-10000 GCA_030564365.1 Blastobotrys arbuscula | reverse complement strand
AGAGATGAACGATTCAGTGAAATTACTGAAGTTAGCACAAGAATTGGGTTTGAACGTGGTTGGGATTGCATTCCATGTTGGTAGCGGCGCAAGTGATTTTAGTACATTCACCAAGGCAGTTGCTAATGCACGAGCTTTGTTTGACCATGGTGAAAAGTTGGGTCATGAAATGAATATATTGGATGTTGGTGGTGGATTTGAAAATGAATCATTTGAAGCTGCTGCAGAAGTGTTGCAGCAATCCTTGACTGACTATGGGTTCATCAATGGAACTGAGATTATTGCTGAACCAGGAAGATTTTTGGTAGCCAATGCTTTTACATTGGCCACCTATGTGATTGGTAGACGATGGGTTGATGAGCAAGAAGGTAAAGCCATGATTTATGTCAATGATGGCGTTTATGGCAATTTGAATTGTGTTATTTTTGATCATCAATACCCAGTACCAAAATTGTTGCGAGTATCTGAAGAAGATAATCATCAATTTTTACATGGGTCTGAATTTAATCATTCTGGTAAATATGAAGTTTCAGTATGGGGCCCAACCTGTGATGGTATCGATTGTATCGCTGCTAGTGCACAATTACCATATCCAGCCAGTGTTGGTGATTGGCTATACTTTGATAACGTGGGAGCTTATACTTTATGTGCATCATCACAATTCAACGGGTTTAACGTTAATGACTGCAAAGTCCTATATGTATGCTCTGACTCGCGAGTTGAAAATTTAGTTTCTTTTTAAAACTAAAAAAAAATGAATGCGGGTAATGATTTGTCTTGTTTTTTTTATTTTTTATATACTTATTACTTCTTAGGTTCTTTCTTAAATAGTATTTAAAAAAAAAAAAAAACACATATTTATATTTTAATTTTTTCAATACCCCAGAATCATAATTCGTTATAATTTCAATTCATCTACAATCAATTGGTATCAACTACCAATCATATTATTATGCATTTTTAATTTTTTTTTTTTTATTAAAATTTTCTACAATCATTACAATAAATTAATAACATTTTGTAAATCATTCAAACGTTTTGTCCTACTCCCCTTTTCCATTTCTTACTTAATTGATTTAAGCAGAGTATCGCTTCTTCTTGTCAGCCTTCTTGCTGATGGTAGAAGTGGTCAAATTTGGTGGCAAAGAGTGAATCAATTTTTGAGCCTTTTCCTTATCCTTAACAACCAAAGTGTACAAATGATGAGAGCCTCTGATCTTGAATTTGGTGGCACCACCTACAGAGTTCTTCTTGATGGTGGCGGCCTTAACGTCGCTTCGTCGAGCAACTTCCAAAAATTGCTTGATATCTCGGATTTCGGCTGGCATTATTGAATTGTTGTAGGTGTAGTGGGTTGGTCGGTGACTGTCGAAAAGTGATAGTAGTAGGAAAAGGAGCGAAAATTTTGGTGATACTGAATTCGCACAGCAGCAGCAACAGCAGCAGCAGCAGTAGCAGTAGCGTAGTGGAAAAGAAATTTTGGGTCTGGGCGCGCCCCGTAGTCGACGACGAAGATAATTTTAGATCAGCTTGAAGATTTCTATTACTAGCTTAGTAGTCTATTATAAGCATAAACCATTTCTATGCACACGTCGGAGCCGATATTGTTGAAATTTCGATTTTTTGAAAATTTCACCAAATACGAATTAATCAGATGCTCTGTTAAGTTTAGACAAGCTTAAAAGTGTAGTTCCGATATGGGCGCACCCCATCCTTCAAAAAATTTCAAAGTGTCAAACTCAAGCTGCGATAACCATTAGTAGCCCAAGCGTGTATTTAAGAGTACGTTTAATGAAAAGCCCTAACCCTAACCACACCCAAAAAGGAAGGCTACCCACACACATTTAGTTTTAACAAAACGCGTTCTAATGTTGTTTTTTTTTTTTGGTATACCAAAAAGGGTTCATGATTTATCAGCCGCACAACTTCTATTGATTTAGACCAGTTAAGTTTTATTTTTTCCAATCTGATAAAAAATGTTGCTAACGTTTTTTAAACCTTTCAAAACGTCTTGGTGAGGTCCTTGATTCGGAGTCAATTTTGTATGTGCAAAATCAATCAACTTAACTTGAATTAATGGCGGTGGTCCCTCATCCTCATCGTCTTCATTATCATCAGTTTCATCAGAAGAATTCAATTTTTCGAAATATTCATTCTGTTTTTGCAATTTCAATTCAAACTCATCCATATCCGACTCATAAACAATCAAGACACTGCTACTATACATCCTTAATTCAGTTTCAGACAACACGCCAATGATTTCGTCAAGTTTAACATTGATACCATCACATACCGCCCGTTTCATATCCAAATCATATTTTGACCCAAAAAACACATCGAATTTATCAACTGCTTGATCTTTCCCAAAACTCCTACCCCAAAATTTATCATACCTCTTATATTCATTAATATCATGATCCCAAACTTGCATTCCGGCCAATCTCATACTCATCGACCCACTTGTAGTTTCCTGTGCTACCTTATCTAATCTCTGTTGTTTTTCCAACGGGGTCTTTTCTACGTCGTATAACTTTGAACCCAATTTCACATCCATTATACTGGGCTTTTTCATCGGATAGCATGCATTTTCCATCACCAGCGTAACTTTCTCTCCCGTATCACTCGTTAATTGCTGGTTAAATTTTTCCAAAAATGTCTCATTACCTATTACCCCATTGTTATTCTCAGCTTGGTTAATAATACATTCGGAGCTGCTATTATCTAACTGCTGTTCTACCAATGTCCCCATGCAAGCGCAAGTAATTCTATACAAATCATGGTCTATCGGTATAGATTGATAAAAATCTAATTCGGATCTTTTGGCGTTTGGTTTGATGAATAAAAGCTTATCTTCTGTCTGCATCGTCCCGTCATGGCCTGCAGCTTGTAGCGCGGGCTCATACATTATATAGCTAACAAGGGTTTGAAACTAAGAACAGATAAGCGTTGAGCGAAATAGTATTATACAAAAAAGTGATGGTGGATGATGTGAAAAGGCAAGTTCAAAAATAGCCAAAAAAGTGTGCCTGTATTTTTTTGTTTTCTGGCTCCGGCCTGCCGGTATTATCCCCATTTGGAACGAAATCGTATCACTTCGAAATTTCTAAACACCGGCTATGCGGCTTAAAAAAAAAAAAAAAAAAAGTTTTGGGGCATGTCCTCCCCACACTTATAGCTCTAGAGTTTGTCTAGAAAACTTTTATTTTTTATTTTATTCGCCCCAACCTGGCTCACTCATGCTTGTATCGACGAAGTGACTTACTGATGGGGTGCAAATTCAGTATGCAGGTTTTCTATGAAATACATTCTACTAAATGTCATTTTATAATTATTAATACTAAACTCGAATACTGAGGTATCGTCTAAATCTCTTGTACTAAAAAGTTGAAAATCCCCGTCAGCCCGGTCCCAATAGGTTAATCGGCTAAACTAATAGGCGGCCTGAGGCCAATACCAGGATTCGAATAAGCTTATCGCCATCAACCCAAACCTTTACTAATTTCAAAGGTCCTAAATTTTAACCATCTTAATTTTTCTTTATTCTCCACGCCAACCATTAGTAATACCAAAAAAAATAAAATGAGTTCTATCGACAGAGCCATAAGATCACACGCTAAGGAATTGACCCTTGCTTTCGGGGCTGCTGTTGTCACAGCCACGGCTCTAGCATTTAGTCTTCCTACACCAACGTTAGATTCTGCCAATAACAAAAAGTCAGAAAAGGGCAGCAAAAACTTGCCGCCACCGCCACCGGCCCCTGACGGTGAACCAAACGATTGGACTACAGAACAGATTCATGATTTCTTGAAACAGGTATGTTTATTAACAATATTAACAAAAAAATGGTGCTAACATGAATTTTTTTTTTTTAGAGGTATGTGTACCCAGCTGATGATACCACCCGGGAACAATTGGTTATTCTTGCTAAGGAACTTTGTCGTCAACAAAATTAAAAGATGGGTTTAACTTTATTTATTTATTATATATATAATACTTAAAAAAAAAAAAAGTGTCTGATGCAAAAAAAAAAAGTAGAAAAAATAGAAGTAGAAAAAAAAAGATGCAAATAGCATATGCAAAAATATAAAACGTAATCAACGTATGCAGAACCGTATCGTCGTAAAATCAAACTATCTAATGATAGCGATAGTTTACCATCACATGGTAAACTAATTAAGGTATTTAGATATTGGCGGTGCAGGAAAACTCTTTGGCACCTTCTAATAAGCTTACAGTAGCTTGGTAGTGATAATAAATCCCTCCAAAAACACACACGTGCCATAAATTATGCGACATTCCAAAATAATCAAAAATAGTCCCTGGGAACCAACGTTCAGGAATCAACAATGAATAGACTACCACCCCCAAAGTATAGCATAATAAGCTCTTCAAAACTGGAGAATAAAATGCAAAAGTGGTGTCAAACCCATGTAAATAAGCGGCGTGGGCAAACCCACAAGCCCCAGCAACCGCAAAGGAAACAAAAAATGTCACTCTTTTGATTTTACCATTCTGATTATTAAATGATGGCATCCAAGTCAACAATGCCCCAGCAATTCCAAAAATTGCAGTGACCATCATGTACATATGTCGGAAGTTTTCTTGACAGTAAAAAGCACAATATTCAGTAGTTAATATAGATGCTGCAATTAACACGGTGATTCCGGTATAATCAACACAGGCAAAATTGTCTTTAACGGCTAATTTTGAAACTGAACAAAAAGTATGCCAAACTGCGGAGCATACTAAACATTTCATTGCAGCGACTAGGAAAATAATCATTGTAAATCTATCCATAAAACTTGCTTCTGTCCATGATAGTGTATTTGGTAAATGATAAAATGCCAGCCCTAATAAAACAAAAAACCCAACCAAATGTGTCCAAATGTTACAAGTTTCATTGTGTAATTTACACAAACTATGCACGCATTCAGTATAGTTTTTACTAAATCGGTATCCTCTAATGATATAAGGATTTTCCCGCCATTGCACTGGTAACTCATCATAAGTTAGTAATCTTGACGCGGCGGCTTGCAATGCTTGCTGGACGCCAATAACTACTTTACCATCTCCAACGACTTCAAAGCACGTTGATTCAATATGTGCCAGTTTATCTTCCAAGTACTTTAAACCTTGATGCATTTTACCAGTTAAAGTTTCGTCGGCTGCGGCTAAATTATACTGTTGTACAATAGTCACCATTATTTCTGCTCTTTTCATCCCTTCATTCATAATTTCATGTCGAACTTTAGTTAATGTGTCATAAGCATGTTGAACAGATTCATCAACTTTCCCCAATTTCGACCAACCATACTCCTCCAATTGATCCAATCGTGATTCTAGCGTATACAAAAATTGGTCCAACTTATACAGCAACACATCTTCTAAATTGTCAGCGTCTTTGAGATGTGATGGCTGTCGAGTGTGGGTATTCCTTCTTTTCCTGAGTTCTGTAACTGTTGACATATTGTACAGGATACAAAAATCTATTTTTTTTTATTAATTAAAATGGGGGAGGATAGATTAATTTCAATTATGAAGACACAAAAGAAAAGAAATAAAAACGAGAACCAAAAATTTAAGGGTTGGATTTTTTTTTTCTATTGGTTAATTATGCTGATATATGTGACATGAATTTTTTTTATTATTATTATTTTTTTTTTTTTGTTTCGGATTGTCGGAGATTTGGCGGCTTTAATTCCGGCCGCTGCCGTAATGTATGTGATGTTGCTGTGGATCGACATAAAATACGACCGCTTAGAATAAAACTTGTTGTGAATTCGTAGCCGGCCGGGAGGTGGGATGTTAGTTAGTTATCAAATTTGACGCCGTATTATGTTTTGTTATCGGCCAGAATTTGCAATCTTATAAACGGTTATTTGTGTTTCGCTTGAGAGTTCAGGCCGGAGTGAAGTGGATGCCAGCAATCGGTGATATTATCTGATATAGTTGAGTTTATGTGGTGGGTTAAAATTGTCCCAAGTTGGGTAGTTATGTGAAATAAGAAATTAATCTGCATACAGATGATAGAGACGCCAGTCAGGGCCTGATTTCTAACGTCTTTTTATCTCCTTTGTTATGTTGATAAAACCGACATGGTTGTCATAGTATAGTAAATTGTCAATAAAAAATGATAATTGTATTAATCGGAACAGAATAAACTGTTTGAACGTTATCGAAGATTTCTGAGTGTAAACTGCTGAGATATTAACCTTATTTCAGATGCAACATTTTGAATCTATAGTTTGTCAGGTTGATAAGCAAAATGATTTTGGGGTGATAATGCCTTCCAACCAGGCACCTAATATTTATTTATACATTGCGGAGTATGGAACTTCAACTGGCTGGATTGGTGATTCGATATAAGACTATTTCGCAGCTCAAAATTTCAATTGAATTATAAATATAAGAAAAAATAAATAAAAAACCGGATATGGTTGTTGTCTTGTAAGGACATGTTTATATCAAGGAGGCCAAACAACGCCTAATGTTCACCGTTATATTCAATGTTTAATGCCAAATATACTTTTTTATGCTTATTGCATGTTTTTCTTTTAATTAATATTTTTACTAACAATAAACTTTAACGGTGATAACGCCTTAAAGCGCGTCGTCCGTATTAGTAACATTGATAATTCTCGAAATTTTTATATTATTTTCTTTAATCATTATTTAATAAACATGTTTTAATAGTATGAGCAGGATCTAGCTATGCTCGGTCGCAACTAGAACTATAATGAGATGTCACCATCTTTCATTTAAATGCTCGGTAACTATATATACTCGAGTAAACTTATAAAACTAGTTATAATAAATTAATCTTGATCCTTCACAGTGTTGTATTCGATAAACAACCTTTACTTACATCTTATAACCAAACAATTGCAGGTGATTCTGAAACCTTTTTCGTAATACCGATGCGTCGTGTTTAGGCCTGAGCCACTCAATGTCCATTTGGTATTAATAAATACTTTATAACTCCAAAACCTACAACATCACACTTTTTATGATTAACCCTTTTCGAGTGAACAATATAAGAACTTTGTTATTAGAACACCTGTGATCTAATTCGTACTTTTATCATTATTTGTATATGTAAATACTTGACATTTCCTTTCCCTACCTACAGAACGCATTAAACTTTTTTTTTTTTTTTTTTTTTTTTTTTTTTTTTTTCCAAGGCCAAGTAAATTTCTCAACCACTTAATTTTTTTAATTTTTTTTTTTATAACCTTGCAACAAGAATTAATTTTTTTTTAATATATAATTTTGGTTTTCAAACACTATTATATTTCGAATAAGATCATTAGAAGCCATTGAATAGGCGACTAGTCAAATCTGCCTCAACACATCTTATTCAATAATTAGTTAATTAACGCCACAGCAGTTAATCAAAATGTCTGGCGATAAAAAGAAAAAGACAACAGATCATCCCAATGGATCTCTAGAAAATAACAACCCACCTAGCGCCTATAGTAATACCAACAACAATGTTAACAATAACAATAAGAAATCAAGCGTTCAAAATGTAGACCCCGATTTGATTGTATCAGCGGGTCGGTTAGCGTGGAATATCGTAAATGGTGGAATAGGAGCTGATGGTCAATTACCGCCAATGCGTGGGGAAACGTCCAATAATAGCAATAACAATGATGATGAACAGCAACACCCTATGATGATGGGTAAAGAAGAGTATCTGAGAAAACAAAACAAAATTTTTGAAGAACTGACTGGGTATTCTTCATGGGCTGATTATAAGGAAGACAGTATAAAAGAAGATTCGAAAGATGATACGTTGGTAAAAATAACTGAACTTGTGATGGCAGGGATGGATGAAGATGTTTATAATGAGTTTTCGGAGCAGCGGTTTATTATGGACGAGGTGGAGTTTGCGGGTGATCAAGCGATGAGAAGTATTGAAAGTTTGAAGGATGAAGATTTAAAAAATCAGTCAATGTTAACCAATTATTCGATTTTAAAAGGTCAAGTTTTGAGATTAGAATTAGAATTCAGCAGAATGAGAAAACAAAAATTGGAGCTGGAAGATGAGAGGAATGAAGCTCATAGTAACTATCAGGCTGAGATGCTGAATCGTATAAAACTGGAACAGATATGTCGATGTTTGTTGAAAAAAGTCCAGGCATTAGAAGAAAACGGGGGTAGCATTAAAGAAGAAGAAGATGGTGGTGGTGGTGGTGGAGGTAAATTTTCAACGCATAGAAATCGAGCGGAATATGCTGATAAGTTGTTCAAGTTTTTCGAGGAGGATCAAAGGTTTTCAAAAAAGGAACAAATACCACTGTATTACAAAGAAACGCTTCTGCCTCTATTTCATCAATATAATAAACGTAAAGAGTATTACGACGCGGCGTTGCAAGAAAAGGAACTACAATATCAAGTCTATGCAGCCAAGGCTGCAAAGCTACGACGTGAATTGGATGTTGAAAAGAAACGAAATAGTCAATTGAGCAATTTGGTGAAACAATCAACAATAAACCAAACAAAATTATTGGAAATGAAAAAGGTAATGTTGTTGGTGTATGAGAATTTTTTTGCCAATGTCAAAAAGCTTTTGTGGGAAAAAGTTATAAATGGTGAAGCAGAAGAATTGCCGATTTTGGCCAAATTTTGGAATTCAGTTCAAGATGAACTAAAGAATCTAAAGGTTGACTGGGAAAAGAATAGTGGGTTAAATGAGGTCGACGGTGGTACTGATGATGTGGCTGAAATTCAAACTTATTTGGATAATATGGCTCAATTTCAGTCTCATTACGAACAACTCGTTCAAAAGAATGACGAAAAGCTGGAGATTGATTTGGAAAATTTAAAGAAAGAAAAGGGTAAGGCCAAAGTTGAAGAATCTGAAAACCAAACGAACCAAGAACCAAAGAGACCTGAAGTTAAGAAACACGAGTCAACAACGAAAAAAGAAACTGAAAAACCAATCAAACCGAAACCGTCACCCGAAGAAGTTAAAGTTAATGAAACACCCAAACCTTCAAAAGGTAAAGAAGTGGTTGATGATGGCAAGTTTCAAAATTCCCCTCTATCTTCACCCTTAAAAAATATTGCTAAAGAGCCAGCTCAAGTACCAACTAAGGAAGTCAAAGAATTGCCTAAAGAACCAGCGAAGGCTACTGATGCCAATGCTACTACTGCTGAGCCAAAAAATAAGCAAAAAATGAGCCAAGAAGGGTCTGAACCAATTTTGGATTTGTTGAAAGCAGTTGATCGAAATTTGGCCAGTGATTCACTACCCTTACCATCCGATTTATTCAAGGATCAATTTGAAAACGGGTTTCAAGCCAAAGATTTCTTCGAAAAGTGTTTTGGATTCGATATTACTGGTATGAGTTTCAGTCAAGTAGCACATGAATTCCAAGCGCAACATGATGATCGTCCATGTAAATTTGAAGATTGCCCATTCAACAGCGGCACTGGTCCCCATAATCACGGTGACGAAGAAACTAATGATAGTAACGATGGTCCAACGGCTCCACTAACTGCAGAAGTTCGAATTAGTCGTGAACAATGGCGTCAATATGTTTCTGAATTGCAGGATATGGGGTTTGGAAGTATTGATCCTGTGGATAATAATAAAAACAATGGTGATAATGATAAAAATGATCGGCCATCGTATGGGCCTGAACGGCCTCCAAAATTGTCTGCAACTAGTTCGCGTACATAAATTATTAAAAATAACTCCAGTTTTCCAATAAATGGTATTTATTATTACTACTACTACAAAAAAAAAAAAAAAAAAAAAAAAAATTTATTTAGAACTCAAAAGCCGTCTAATGTGAGGCGTTAAATGAAGACGCATTTTACATAGCTGGAGAAATGTGCGTCCGCTCAATTAGTGCTGTTTAACGCTATAGGCTTTTTTTTTATTATGTTTCCTTTTTAATCAATTGGAGGGGGATGGCGGAGGGAAAGAGCCGGCAGGAGCGAGCCAGAAAAATGTCGGACTTCCGCTTGAGGTTTTTTTTTTTTTTTTTTT
>JAJLUN010000331.1:0-11636 GCA_030564365.1 Blastobotrys arbuscula | reverse complement strand
TCACATTCATATAAAAAGAGGAGAAATAGAAAAAGAACCATTGTTCTATCCAAAAGGAGGATTCAAAGAGACCATAGTAATTAATGTAGTTGGCCAAAAGAAGTTAGACTGATTTTGATAGTTTTGGTGATTGAATACGGAGTTTGGTTTGAGGTTGACATAAAACTGGATTGAGGTCGGATCGGACTTAGATCCGATCAGAGTTCCGGTGAGCATGGAGAATGCTCACAGTATATCTCATGAGTGTAACGATATCACTGCTTGTACCCTCAAACCCATCAGACCATAGCCGGTCCGATGTATATCAAGATAGCGCTTAAAGCATATTCAAGCCTATATATATTCTATATTAATGTACCAATTCTATATTCATGTACCAATTCTCTTCTGCTTCCTCACTCAATATAGTGAAGAAATCTATACTAATAAACTTTGTCTGTTATACTGCGAAACCTCTACTATCTACTATATTAAGCTTGTAAGCAAGCGCTTCATCACGTTGGGAATTATGGCCTAGCTAGACAGATATTGTTATAATGAGCAGCAGACAGCACTATTGAATGTTCTAACTAAAAAAATATCGGCTCCGCTGGGAGGTTACATACCTTTTTGGTGATGTAAAAATATTTACGATATGCAATAATTTACCCAGCAGTTCAATATTCCCAATAGTTAATTAGTAATCACCCTGCTTAGTAATCACTCTGCTAGTGATTACTAATTAACTATTGGGAATATTGAACTGCTGAGTAAATTATTGCATTGCCTTTTTTATTATTTTTGGTGTAAAGTTTCAAGCGTGTGTGGTTCAAGCCTGACTAATATTCAAGCTTGACTAATATTCAAGCCTGACTAATATTCAAGTGTGGTTAATATTCAAGTGTGGTTAATATTCAAGTGTGGTTAATATTCAAGCTTGACTAATATTCAAGCATGACTAATATCCAAGCCTGTCTGATATCCAAGCCTGACTAATATCCAAGCCTGATTAACATTTTCAAGCGGCCCAAGAAAAGATATTTCCACTAAAGTTCAAAAACACAAAAAACACTCTTTTTGAGAATTTAGAAGAATATTTGAGAAGAGAATTTACAGGAAAATTATTTGTTATGAAAATTAAGATTGTACGGGGTCTCAATGTGGAGACAACTCTACTTAAAAAATCTGTTAACTCTATTTTTTTCCCAGCCAAAATCTTCGAGTTTTAGTAAAGTTGGGCCCGCCTATAAGATAGACATCATTTGCTGTCCTAATAAATCTTGGTCAATCTCTCTATCAATAGCGCCCTCGTCCTCATATGATTGGTGTTCTGCGGCTAGAGGTTGTTGGCCTCTGAATTTATCAGCCTCGATATTTTAACTCTGAGAACCAACGATAATAGTTTCATTTGAGCATAGATCACATCTTGCTTCATCCGCTCCACATTTGACACATTCTTCCACTCCGTCTAAATATTTTTCAAGCGCAAATCTTCTGCAAGGTTCATCCAAATATGTTTGAAATTCATCTTTTTCACGTCTGACACCAACAAGTGCTACCACATTACTTTGTTCACCATCCCTTCCGGCTCGGCCAGTCTCTTGGCCATAATCGAGCAGATTTCGTGGCCGGCCAGCATGAATAATAAATCGAACATCCGGCATATCAAATCCAAGCCCCAATGCAGACGTCGCCACGATAGTTCTTTTACTAGCTGGATTATCATCACCACTATTAGCCCACGCCCATAACGCGTTTTTCTTCTCATCATTTTTGGCATGATATATAAAGCATCCGAGTCTCTCACCCAAGTGTTTGACTAAATCAACTGTATTACAATAAATTATCAGCTTACCTTTGTGAAGTCCCACCATTGCTTTTTTGATAAATTCAACTTTATCAACGTCTGATGAATTGACACGGTAGCTGATGTTGGGACACCGTGTTGAAGACCGGAACTTTCGCACTTTCATTTCTTCTATACCCATCAAGTCGTACATTGGTACTTCCAATTTTGGTGGTAAAGTTGCTGAGAGGAAAATAAATTGGGTAGTAAATCTCATCAATCTGTGGAGTTTATCCAAAACTGGCCTGAAACTATCTTGACGGTTCACCAAATCATGACATTCATCAAATACCACACGATCAAGCAGACGTTTTAATTGAAGCCGTTCAAGGAAGCTTAAAAATCGTCCGGATAGTGCAGTTTCTGGGGTAACTAGAATAATTTGAGCATACTCTGGCTGATTGTTTTCGTGCCACTCTTGGCAAACGATACCAGCAGCTTGGCATCTTCTTTGCATGTCTTGACGAAGAGAAATAAGTGGTACAATGACAACCGATACGCCGGCCCTCACATGGAATGCTGGTAACATAAAACAGAGACTTTTACCACCACTAGTTGGCAATACTACCTGGATCATTGGAACAGCTTTCATGATTGCTTCTAATGCTGTTTCTTGGCAGTGGCGGAACGTAGCCTGTCGAGAAACTAGCAGTTCTTTTAAAATAGAAGGCAAGTCAGCATTCATTGAAATTTGACACCTACTTTTCTGCTCCGTCACAGCACGATAATAAACCGCCACATCACAGACCTCGCCGCTATGGTCCAATGTTGAAAACCCCAAGAATGAATGCCAGCCTTCGCTGATTCGTAAAAACTGCACCTTTAACTTGTGAATTTCACCAGTCATTTGCCCAACATCTCGTCCGTAGACAAGCCCTGCAGTGTGGCTACTATGAGCTGCTTGAAAATCAAGAATACTATCGTTATTATCGCTATTAGCCAATTCTTCATGGGCACCAAAATTAAACTGCAATCCCTTGCTCAAAAACGTTCTGCTGATTGCTACTGCCATTTGTCTGTATGAGGAAAGAGTCAGGCTAGCATTCATATGTTCATTACAAGTTTTTTTCATCAAATCCGACATTCTTGTAGTGTTCCATGCATGCCCATTGGGTTCAGTTGGCCACATATCCAAACCAAACATATCTTTATCATGTGAAAGTAGTTCATTTGGAAACATTTGCCCTTCTCTGGTCACCAAATATTCTTCAAAAGGCCGCACCAACCACAAAAATAGTACGACAAGTCGGCCCACTTCTCTTGGCAAAAAACGGTGCACAATCTTGGGCTTTAAACTACCATGATAGCCTTGATCGTATTTAGTAACTAGCATAACCCGACCATCATCTATAAAAACACCTCGACCAAGCCCTTGCTTACCATTGGTATGGCGGAGCGCCAAAATCTCGGTTCCACGTGCCGGTTGCCCAGCTGTAAAATGTATCAACAACAACAATAAGCCTCGAAATAAGGCAACATGACTGAAATACGACGGGGCAAAGTTTTGTGATAAGAGCCGGGATTTCAATTGATCGTGGCATTCGATACTATTCATTAACCAGTCGAAACCATAATCTGCCATTAATTTTCCTTCTGTGAGGTTACGGTGATCAAACAAAAAGTTCCACCCAGGTGTTATATTACTTGGGTCATCAAAAAGATAATTCCAGTCAAATTTTGGTACGCTTAAGCACATAAGTAAAGTGTCGTGTAAAAAGTGTTCAGATTTTGCAACTAACGAATGTATCATACCGTGGAACTGGCTTACGGTGAATTTTAGACTATCGTATGAAACCGTATCCCCTATCCAGAAAAGATCCCCATCTGTTGTAGTGCTCCCATTAATAGATTTTCCGTATGACATGAGCTCAGCCATGTACTCGGCTGGGCTGTGCGTACCGATAACTATAAATCTATTCACCATCTGTTCCATGAAATCAGTCCTGGATTTTGCACGCATTTCTCCGGGGTGTGTTCGAACTGGAAATTTATCCTCATCACTGCTGATGTTATCATCACTATCATTATCACTATCGCTTTCCATATTTGTATTGGTTGCGGCTGATAGTAAATCGACCTTTTTAACTAGCATCATTCTTGCAATTTTGATCCAACCAGACAAATATGGTGTATAGCTTTGAGAAGTGTGCCAGCCATTTTCAGTGGCACCAAACACTCCAATTGCAACAACCATGGCACAATCAAAAGGGCTTTCAAACTCTCGATCATCAAGCAATGAGATGCAAAATTCCAATGCAGCTTGATGTAATGGCGTCATATTTTTATTACTACTACCATAATCTTCACCATTTTCATGTTCATGTCGGGCTCTTGCAAGATTTTTAAAAGAAGTCCATGCCGCCTTTTGACAGGCAAGAAATTTAAACTTGGGCCTTTTTTGCTTTTCAACTGATTTGTAATGCCAGAAAAACATCACAATTTTACACCACGCATCAGCGAATTTTGACAAAGTTTTGTTATCCGTATATGATTTGAGTGGTTGAGAGCTTTCGACATCTTTATGGACCTGCATCGCTGTAAACAACATAGTATTGCCTTCGTTTGCAACAACAGCTTCGTTGCTAATACTAATAACTTCTGCAACAGTATTCCAAATTGTTAGACCTACACCATCATTTGGCTTTTGTAGAAATAACTTTAATTCAGACCAAGAAAGGCCTTTAAAATGAGTTAGCCAACCGGTTCTTTCTAACCAAGGAGACACTTCACGAACTGACAAAGGGTTGGTGGCTGGTAATCGGGACAAACGAATATTTTCACGTCGACAATCAGTTAACCTTCGCATATCTTCCAAAGATGATATTGGTAACCCAAGGTCCTCCGGCTCTGGTTCCATAACTTCAAACCAAGACTGTCTTGGACCACTTTTAAATAATCTTTGAACTGAGACATTTTGTCTCCATGGCGGTGGGCTTGGTACGTTAGTTGCAGCGCCGCTTCTAGCATCTATTCCATTCGGATTGACCCAATCGTGTTTTGATTTACAGTGGACAGCCATAGTTCTATCTGCTGTGCAACAAAATTTGCATTCAGTACATGCATATGCACCATTGTGCAGCTCCAAATACTGAATTGGCGCCACACGGTGCGGTTGCGGAATATCATCATAATTATCAGGAAAATCCCAAATTTGAACCAATGCAGGCATCCGCTTAATGACCGAGCTGTGAACTAATTTATGTTTCACTCTAACATGCTCCTTCACATTTTTTGGCAGAACGGCATGTTTACAAAATTTACATATCAAAATTCGGAATTCGCTGTTTCGAGAAAAAAGATATTCGAGCTCAGTTAATGCAATTTCAGAAAGAGCTAAAGGGTTAGCATCAGACATATTGACACTGGATTATCGTTAGTAAAGTTCAAACATTATAAACAGTCATACCTATAAGTTCAAATTTGCAAAAAAAAAATAATGAAATAAAATAAAACCAAATCAAAAAAATATGTGGTTATTGAAACCAGCAAAAACAATAGGTAAATTAGTACAGGCAGGCTTATTCAAAAAATAAAAAAACTGAAATATAGTGGCGAAAGGAATCAATCTGTTGAACCAAGATTCGCGGTAACTTGTTATTAAAGTGCGTTGAAGAAGAAAACAAAAAACTAATTTTTTGTTTTTGGTAAAATCTTTTATTATGTTGGGAGCAAATACTGTGGCCGAAAATGACAAAAAAATAATATTTAAGCGTTGGTTGGGACCAGGTTTCCGTTCCCGTGGGTGCAAACAACGCGATAACTTTGACAGCCATCCAAACATGCTTAAAACGCGTTTTTTGGGGATTAAAAAGCAAAATCGGGACGATAATTGGCAGGAAAATATTTTGATATAGTTATTATGTTTATAAGTGTTTAGTTGTACCAAAACGTAGCTCCAGAATGTCGAATTCAAGTCAAAAAAATCGCCCCAGCTTAAAGACTGGGACTTAGAGGCGGTAATCCTATTCAACTAATAGTCCCATGCGGTGCTAATTTATGTTTTGGTGGTGTAAAAATGCATGGGCGCGCTCAAAAATATTCAAGCGGGTACAACGTCTTGGTGTAAAATATTTTTCAAGCAGGTAAAGATGTCCTAGGTGTATAATATCCAAGTGTGAGTATCAACATCCTCAAGTGGTGCTAAATCACTACAATTTTTACAAATCGAAAAATCAAATATTTTTGATAACAATCCAAACACGGAAAAACGCGTTTTTGGAGATTAAAAAGCAAAATTGGGACGATAATTGGCAGGTGAATATTTTGATATAGTTATTATGTTTATAAGTGTCAAAAATCGTCCCAGCTTAAAGACTAAGACTTAGGCAGTAATCCTACTCAACTAGTAGTCGTTGGTGATAGTGGATCACCTTATCGAACATCATAATTTGTTGTAAATGGTCTGCTCAGATAATTATTCACATTACATCGAGCAGTATTGGTAGTTAAGGTAGACATGATCTATTAGATTCTACAAAGTGTACGACAATTGATTGAATATAAGTTGTTTAAAAATATATTGTTTTCTATAATATAAAAAACAAGAAATCGACGGATTTTTATACACAACTACCCAACTATCACACTAACAAAATAGAAGACACTAGAGCATTGTAGAATATTCTAGTCATCACCAGGGAAATGGAGGTTAAGCCATATCATTGAGTAATAATTTTCATGTCGGCATTCATGAAGGAAAGCGGCCGATAATTCGATGGGTTAGAGCGGTCTCTATCTTTGTGAATGAAATTGATAATCGACTGACATTGTTTTGGATGAAATATACGCTGTTGAAAATATCCATTTGTGGGTTCAACCATCATTGGACCAATAGTGTCCCAGAGGGTTTTATAAAAATCGACTGGTAAATCATCAGAACCGGGAGTCTTTAGTTGGTAATTAGAGGTTATTGAGTGCTTTGAGCATGTGATAGGTAGGAAACGCAATTAACTATAAAAATTAAAATTTTTATGTGTGTTCTTTTCTTCTTCTTCACCTGTTTTCGATTATACAATCTTTACTACTAAGAATAGCTTTGGTTATCAATTAAACTACTCACTCTGTATAAGATCAGACTCTAATAACATTTTAGTTCGTACTATTTAAATTTCAACTTCTTTCGCAAATTACATTTTTTTAATAAAGTTGATAATTCATCTAGAGATAGCAGAGCGATGATGCTTCTTCGGGGGTCAATATTGAATGTTGTGGGATGTGAGATAATAACTTATTTAATTCTGTATTGTCGGTGTGCTCAGGTTTGTAGTGATCATGGTATGATTCAGCCATTAATGAAGTTAACTGATTTGAGAGTTCAACAGTGGCAGTTCTGCCAGCATAACGGAATTTTTTAAAATATTTCGAACTCCTAGGATGAGTAACAGTTTCACGGGTTCTATGTTCATGATACGATGTTGCTTGTGGTGGATAGAATGCATGCACATTGGCTTTGCTCCATTTAAAATGGCCAACTGCCGTTGCTGAATGAGCTCTGATAACTGATGCAAGATTTTCACATTAAATTCAGTGCCAACGAGCTTCATTTTTTATATCGACAAACTTTGATGATGAATCTGAATGTTGTTGGTAATAGGCTAAGTCAAATCCATGCTCTACTGCCACTTTGATGAATGTTTGTGAAACAACTTCTGTTATTGCACGCCATGTGCCATGCCCTCGAGGTTTTGATACAATTTTATTCAATGTGAGCTGAAAATATTGATGAGTTGATGTCTTTTTCTGTAAAATTTTTGTACTAGTAATTAACGAAAATGCTGTGATATTAACAAAACAATTATCCAGTCGTCTTTGAGTGAATTTTGTTTCTCTGTGGTTAGTAAAGAGTCGTGTCCGAGGATTCAAAGTTCTGAAAACATCAAATATGAATTGGTCAAACAGGAAATCTTGGAAATCTTGAACCCGCTCCGTTGGATCGAGTTTGAGTGGATTACTTTGATCCAGATGTCGATCTATCACGCAATTCCAATCGCCAGCAGTGATGAATGGAACGGTCGTTAGGCTATTTAAATATTGACTAATTTTATATATGGTTTTATTTAATCGATTGAAAAAATGATGGTCTTGTGATGAGCTATCAAGTTTGTTTTTGTTGGTGCATAAACACCCAAGATATGAAAAGATTGACGATTCAATTTCAGATGATTAAACATAGTTCGATGGCCTAGATTGTCAGCAAATAACAGCCTATTGGCCTGTTCCATACTACGCAATTCGTCTTCAATTGGCAGCTTCAGTGGTAAAAGAGAGAGGATTTCCAAAAAACGGCAACCCTACAGTTTGGCGCAACCTGGGACCCAAAATAATATTCATCGCTGGTACTATAATTGGCCCATGCTTGCATCAGATCGGAGGTAGATTCCATAGATGGAGTGTTGATTTCAGAGACTATAAATACTTGTACTTTTGAACCTAGCATATATCGCAATTGGTAATGTGGTCCCGCCAACATTTATCAATTCGATAATTAATGGTACTTTTACCATTATAAATAAGTGGTATCATCCCCGGGCGGAGCTACAGAGGATGTATTTTCAGCGCTAGCATTTTGTTCTGAAATGTGGGTAGTAGCTCGATGAGTCGGTGTAGTAGTAGTAGTAGTAGTAGCTCCTGGAAAATCAGCTACTGTTGGTTGTTTAGATGAAACAGCTGGTTCCATTTTATTCCTGGGACCTGCAATTGAAGTGCCACCCGTAGATTTAAAAATGGATGGTAATCTACCCACTGCTTTGGTTACTTGTGGTAGTGGTTTTTTATTGAGAGCATCAGTGGTACTAAACCTTGAGGTGACACCCTTTGCTTCCAATAATCGTTCGCTTACTTCAACCGCATCATTCATGCTAATATCTGGAGATCCATAATTTAACACTAC
The DNA here is from genome assembly GCA_030564365.1 of Blastobotrys arbuscula. NCBI lineage: Eukaryota > Fungi > Ascomycota > Dipodascomycetes > Dipodascales > Trichomonascaceae > Blastobotrys > Blastobotrys arbuscula. The sequence continues at coordinate 2,922 of JAJLUN010000331.1, read as the reverse complement.
ATCATTAGCCTTGGTGGTTGGGCCGAATAAAGCATTGATTGGTGGTTGTGGATTAATTTCTTCTGATCTACTGGAATTATCATCTTCGGTTAATTCAACAGTTTCACTAGTGCCTGGTGCATTGGTAGAAGTGGTATAGCATCAGCAAATGATACTGGACTCTACAAAGTATAAGACGATTGCATTCTTAAAGATATATTCAAAAGTAGTATTTAAAAGCATAAACAAAATTAGATGGATAATTTTTCACATAGCTGTTCAATTATCCCAATAACCAATAAAATCACCATTACTAACAATTACTAATAATTACCTAATTATTAGTAATCAACACATCACTAGAATAATGGAGGTTAAGCCTTTGAGTAGTTTAGTACTCAGAAGCCAACAGATAATTCAGCTGCAGGGGGAATAGTAGCATTATTATCATCATTCACTAAGATTGGTTGTTGGTTATTACCCATGTGATTTGGTGGCTCTATTGGCGGTGGATTGTTTTCATCATCCTCTGGAAATCTTTGTCTCTTTTGCCCTTTCCCTGGTCTACATTCACTGAATCGATGAGCACGAGACCCACATGTACATAGAGGAAAATTTGGGCATTCCACTCTAGCATTATATCCTTTACAATATTGGCAAATTGGGACATTAATATCCTTGATTCTGGTAACATTTGGAGATTGGAAGTCATTTGGGTTTAAAGTGGTTTTGGACCGGATTTTTGGGAACACTACTAAGGCTATGGAAGAGGTTTCTGTTGATTGGATTAATTGAATACCTCCAATATCGACGGTATCATTTTTGTCAACGTCTTCATCCGCTCGCATATCAATAACAATACCGTCGTAAGGAGAAAACTGGTCTTTGATCTTTTTTGGAATTACAGAAGTATGAGTTGGCGTAGCAATGCTTTTCAATCGGAACTTAACTGCATACGGTTCATATTTGTCAATTGGAACATCAAATAAACAAATTTCCCCAATGAGCTGATTTACGTAAACAGGTTTTTGAAAGGTTTTTTTAAAGTATTCATGAATTTCTGGAGAAGTAAAGAAAATTAATCTTTCGTCTTGGACATCAATAACATTAGTACCATTTTGAAGGAGTTCATAAGCTTCTGGATAACGTCTACGAACTTCCTTAATAATAGCACGAGGAACTTCTCTTTGTAGAGTTTTCAAGTCCATTGGATTGTTACATCGGAATAAATGGTGGGTATCAAAAATGGTTGGAGTACCATTTAGATCACAAAGGGGCTTGATAAATGCCCCAAAGATTCCTGGATATTCATTCATTGGATATATTGGCCTTTTCTTGTTGTTGAGGCGTTATTGGTGGCGGTTCGATTGGTTTGACTGCCTCGATCTGCCGCAGTATAAGTGGCAGGTCGAAGTGGTGGAGAGGCAGGAGGAGGTTGGGTCGAAGCTTGTTGTCCATTATTTTTACCGTTTTCTTTTGAATTTTCTGGATTTTCTACTTTTGTTTGTGGATTATCTGTTTCTTCATTATTGTTTTTTTTTTTTCATCAATTTTTTTGTTTTTTCGGTATTTCCTGCTTGTTTTTAAGAATATTCTGGACTGATAATTGCTTCTGCAGTTAAAATATGAGAATTTGATTCATCAGAGGAATCAGAATCAGATTCCATATTGGTATCAGTATCTTCCGAAGAAAAATCGCTACCAGATTCGTCTTCTGGCACTAAATCATCGTCATTATCAGATACATCAGGCATTAGCGTATTGGCAAACTAAATTTGTAGTAGATAAAATCATACTTTTTTTTTTTTTTTTTTTCAATTTCCACAGATTACCGAGCTACAAGAGCTAGCAACTATATCTTTAGGAGGAACGATGAGAACAAAATTTATGTGCACCGACGCTAATCGGTAGTGTAAGACTCAGGCAGGTATCCTGCCTCATACGCCCCTTTTGTTTTTTTTCAATTTCCATAATATATTAAAATACTATATCTTTATTACAATAGTGATATACTTATAAGAGTGTGTTGGGTTTACGAAATACCGGTTTTAATCAGGAGCGGGTTCTGGCTGTCGTTGTTCCATCCGTCGATGAAACAACTTATAATTATCAAACTTCGATTTTGAAATGCAGATTTGACTGGCAAACTGCCTCATAATTTCAATATCGCTCCATGGATCTTCGCATTCAATATGAAAACGGTATGCATACACTAGTTCTTGGATAACCAATGCAAACCCCGCTTTTTTTTTTTTTTTATCTCTTCTTTATTATTATTTACTTATTACATATACTAAAAAATATCTCTTTATTCTTTCAAAAAGGTAATCCAATAATAACACAAAATAATAACAAATCATAAATCAACAAAAGGTAGAGGAAAAGCATCTAAAAAACCCCTAAGGGATCATGAAGTTACTCTCAACCTGGATCGGTTAGTACTGGCCCCGCTACTCGACCGTTTTCAAAACGTTCATGGAATAGACGGTAGGCCAAACTTCGATGAGTGGAGAACCTCACTCGGAGAAATGTGCGCATAATGTCAATATCATCACTTGGATTGGAACATTCGATGGAGGCTTTCTGCAGCTCATGGACAACATCAAAGAAAGCTGGATAGTGGTAACGCTGCTCCTCAGGATAGCGTACCAACGAACTGAAGGTGAATGGCTGGTCAAAGTAGTCAGTCCAGAGAAACTTTATCACCCGACAGCATAGAATGTGGCTCATACCATCATCTTCTGCACGACAGAGAGCACAACTCGGTTCTCGGTATACCGCAGTATACTGATCATTGGGTTTGGAAAACATAAATCCATATACCTTCCATCTGTGCAGAAGAAACAATTGAAATAATTCGGTAGCATTAGGTTCCGCTGCCCTGGCTTTATTGAGCTTAACCCATAGTGCATTAACTGTGCCAGCAGGGACTGCAGCACGGAA